>JABSSZ010001135.1:0-10653 GCA_013755755.1 Fusarium sp. NRRL 25184
CAGTTAGGAGCCCGACATTGTTACTATGCTCCTACCTCGAAGTATTCATTTGACAGCTGATGTGCCTATATCGACCGACGTCTGTTTTCGAACGTTTATTTAGCGCCAGTTTTTAGCGCTGGACAAGTGCGATGTCAATACCTAGAACGTGTCAAACATTGCCGAAACCTGTACTTACTAAAAGCCGGTGGAGGCTGACCTCGTAAGATTCATTATCAACCCACGAACCCATACCTGCGAAGAACCTATTCATGTAGACCAAGAGTCTGCCATCGTTCTGAAAGCATCGAGTCGTTAATATAATTTTTACTGAGAGAAATGTTCCACTCCAAGACGATCCTCGACCAAGAGATTTGGCAACGCGACTATGATGTTGTTCCCCCCGCACGGCCAGTAGACGTGGCGTTGCACTATGAGAGGGCCAAATTGATGTGTCGACATAGCGGTGCGTACAACTATCTTTCTCGGCGAACTAGGCTAAGATCGTCGCATGGTAGATCTGACGTTGCACGATATCGAGAAGTTAACCAAGAGGTTTTGGGATTTTCATTTCGACAGTAAGCCTCAACAGATTATGGTTTCGCATAGTGTTATTATCTAACGAGTCCATGAAGTGATTGCCGCTCGCGATATGACGGCTTTCATTATCGCAGCAATTCATGTGAACCTCTGCATAGGAACGCTCAGCCATTTCGCCAAGGAGCGTCCAGACCTACAAGACTTACTCACAAAGCTATTGAGTTTTGAAATTTGTGGCGAGTTCATGCTGACGGAGATTGGTCACGGCTTAGATGCTCGCAACCTGGAAACCACGGCAACGCTGCAGGCTGATGGCTCTTTCGAGTTACATACTCCTACCACAGCAGCATCAAAAGTAATGCCTCCTACAACACCATACTGTGGAATACCACGGGTCGCGATTGTTTTCGCCCGTCTGATGGTCCGCGGGAAGAGCCAAGGCGTGAAGCCTTTCATTGTGTCTCTCAGCGACGCAGATGCGATGCGACCTGGAGTCTCGTCGCGAATATTACCGACGAGACCTGGTACCAAACCACTGGATCATGCAATTACGACATTTAATCGTGTTCGGTTGCCCTATAATGCCCTGCTTGGTTCACCCGCTAAGCCGAAGAGTGAGCGTGCTGAGTTTCTGTGCCATATTCGGCGTGTTGCTGTTGGAACGTTGTCACTTTCCATCATGGGCATATCCGCTATCAGAGTCGGAACACGTATAGCTGCTCTCTACAGCGAGCGAAGAACTATCACGGCGCCCGATGGACATTCGGCTATGCCAATCATCGGCTTCAGCACTCAGCAGCGCCCTATCGTCGAAGGATGGGTCCAGGGCAAGGTTTTGACCGCATTCGCCCATTGGGCTGTGAGCATGTGCCCGGACCCTGCCCATCCGACGCAACACGCGCTTGGCACCATCTTTAAAGCGACAGTGATCAAAGCATCACGGGTCTTGGGGGAACTCGCGGAGAGGTGCGGATGGCGAGGCCTTTTCGCATTCAATCAGATCAGTGAACTGGACTTGACCTTTCAGGGGAACTCCATAGCCGAAGGCGATACACTGGTACTATGTATTCGTGCGTACCTAAATTTTCTTGAAAATTGTCGTATTGGCTCAGCAATGAATGAATGACTGACAAATTCTCTTCTTAGGTTTGGTCTCCGAGCTCCTTGGCGGCAAACTGCAACTTCCACCCTGTCAGAACGCGTTAGCGCCTTTAGCGCAGCAAGAGCACCGCTTGATGACCGAAATTCAAGCAAGACTTACGGAGATTGGAGGATACGGAAAGCATCGGACCGAGGCTTTCAATCAGCACATTCTTCCATTTTGCCGACCGTTGGTTGAAACGATCGGTCACCGTATGGCTTACGAGGCCGCTCAATGTTCAGGGATCTCACCGGACGTCCTGGAGCTGTACGAACGTCTATCTACCGGCAAGGCCTTGATCCATTTACCAGCCCAAGACGTATCCAGAGTGAGATGCGAAGATCCCCTGGTAGACGAGCAGTACGAAACAATCATAGCTCAAATTAGATCGGAGGCCCATTATCATGATCCGATCGACGACTACATAACGGCGCCGATCGTATCCGAAGAGAAGTGGGAGAACTTTACTGAAAGTTTGCTTTGCTTCTCCCCCCCAACAAGTCTTGATAAATGCAAACCGAAACTTTGAAGAATGAAGAGCTGGACAAGCAGCTGATTGGCTGAGCCTTCAAGGAGCCCTCTCATTATGTTTTCTGTACAGAGAACAAGCTAGGAGAGGAATTAATTGATGGCATCCGGTTTTGGCATATAATAAATGGGTTTGCCCTTCGACCAGCATGTATTTCCTGATCCCAAAGCAATAATAAGTGGAGGAATTGTATTTACCACCTACTGTGATTAGCCAAGAACAAGACGGATGATACAGGCCAGCTTGATCAGGCCGCAAGCGGTTGGTCTCGAGATAGCTATACAATTCAATTCAAGTGAAGAAGAATAAAAGAGAATATGCAATTTTGAAGAATCAGGTGCCTTCACTCCCATAAATAGAAGCCATGTCTTTGTCATACGCAAGAGTAGTTCATCCAGCTTGTCACTTACAATTTAGATTTAAATATCAATCATCATCCTTACCATACTTATACAGTATCGAAGAGTTACATTTTCATCTCCCACTCCACCAGAAACATCCAGACGCCCAACAGGAATGTTAACGGGGTTGTTCTATCTGGCCTTAGAACGATATGCTGATAGTAGAAAATTCACATAAGGATGAAAAGTTACAAGAATGGCCAACATACAAAACCACCTTGAATCAGGGACTAAGTAGGAGTCATTTATTTGTACATGAAAACATGTTCGTTGTACGTATATACATTTATGAGGCTGAATTTGTTACCCAAATCTGTGTTTCGCGCCCTTAATCTCCAAGATACCCTTCTATATTCTCTCTTTTTCCCTTTTCCCAACATGCTTCTAATGACATTATTTCGTTCCCGCTCAACATTCTCAGAAACACAACCCCCAGGACACGGTTCGTGGTTGTATCTCTAACAATATCAGTCAGGTATAATGACCTAGAATCTGAATCACCGCCTGACGCGGAGCCTTATTTACTGGGCCGATGGGTTGTTCTATACTGCTCTATGGATGACTCTCGGCTTGAAAATGAATGGGGTGATGGTGCTGAAGATCGCTCAAAGTCTTGTATTACTTTTCTAGGGAACAGTGACGTCGTGACTTTGCTGAACCGTAGTTTGATTCCAAATTTGTGCCATTGAGAACACCAAGAATCTCGCTCAATAGATGGCAAGATTGTTGCTCCTTCATCCTCTTCTCGTATTCGGTAGGATCCATGTCCCAGATGAGACCGTTTGAGGTATTTACGAAATGTCATGAGGCAGAGATTTCCGCCTAGTTGTTATTGAAGTAATTGCAAGCCACAAAAGCCAACTTCGGGCCGCCAACAGGTTAACAAAGAACAGAATATTAATTTACTGCCGGTGGCGGAAAAAAATGAAAAGAAATGAAAAGAAAAGTTGGCAAAATATGGCCTCTAAAGCATTGCAGACTATGGCTTTTTTTACTTTATCACAGTTGATCCCTTCAAGCCCGGTCGTTATTCGTCCCGTATCAAAGCCATATGGCTCATAGTTACAGCAAACTATAATGTCTTCGACCAATCCATCTAGCCATTATCACGATCTATTCCGTTGAACCGTAATCGAACATCTTGGGCACATAATGGAGGCTCAAGTAAGGACAGTCCTGAGGGAATTAATCACTCTCGTCTATCCCATTCGTAGTTAAAAGTTATTAATAATAACCAAAGATAACCGTGATGATAAGAAGGTTGGCTAACGGCAAGATCTTCGTACTGCATAGACTTGATCGGTCAGTAAGGTTTTCTGTGTGTGAATAGCGACGGTATCTATAACATGGTGTCTGGAATGCGATTACGAATTGCCATTGCCTGTTCCGGGTTCAAGCCTATGACCCTATCTACCCCCTTAGCTAATTGTGTCTGATAGTAACCAGTTTGGCGGGTTTTGACCGGTCTGTATCGGAATGCTTTTCCTCACAATGCCATCCCAATGGACGTTTGGATATGTGGAGTCTCACATGTACAATTAGTCTCAAGTACGGTGAGGTTCTTGACTCTCGTCTTTTTTTGACCATCCAGCACGTAGGAAGTGATTGGATTAATTTCAAGTAGGATAAGTATTACTTGACATGCCTGCCCTCAAAGTTAGCCTTCATTCAAAACTACGATCTAAAGATTGAGCATTTGACAGCGCAAACGGAACGTAGCAGCGTCGTTGCCTTGACCCAAGCTTTAACCTACTGCTGACAAGATTAACCGAGAAGTCTAGTCTTGTCGGCCTCCAAAATACCGGAATCCACACATCTCAGGTCGCTATCACACTATCCTCAGGGTATACAGAATATGACCGTTAGTATGGAAGACAGCAGAACCGGGCCATGGCTACCTTGGGCTGGTTTACTGCTGGAGGCTGGGACTCATCGTCTCCTTATCAGCTCGGTCTACGTCCTAATCTTTGTATACCATACGCGCCGCAGTCTACCAGTCTACCGTGCCAGTTGGCATCAGGAAAGGATTTTTACCTTGGCACTGCATATACTGTCTGGTGTCATCGAGTTGGCCAGGTACTATCTCCGTGCGATCGAGGGCACTGTCCTGCCGGACATTATGGACACAATTTTGTGTTTGATCCATTCCTTGACAACTCTGAGACTTGCCAGGCCATTATTGAGGGGCAATGAAACGACACGAGCGGCTTACCAGGCGCCCGCCATCATACGACCGATACTGGCTGTCATGGCGGTCGTTCGCAAAGACTCCAGTTTGCATGGAGCTGTTGTCAAACTACTGCACGCTTTCCTCTATACCCGGTTGCTCATCTTTGCATCTAAGCGAATTAGATTGACCAAGGTTCAATCTCAATCCACCATATACGCCCAATCTGTTTTTCTAGGTGCTGTCTTGGCTATACAGTCATCTGGTCTTCCTGGGGCAGTGGCGGTCTACATTGGCGCGGTTGGTTTGATAATGGTCAAGAATCGATCCGTATCCAATCATTTATCTCGGTCAGTATGCCCCTTATCAGAAAGCATCGGAAGCTTCTCTCTGACCAAACTGCAGATCACGAGAGGCAGTCAAATCTTCCTCACGATTTTATCAACTTTTAGTACAATCCTGTTTATGGATTGGACTGACTGAGCTTAGTAGCATTAAGGTTCATGAACCTCTAGCGCTTGCGTCCTGTGCGAGCGATGAGTATACCGATGGCAAAGCCGCTGGTGGAGACAAAAAAGGCCCTCAATCTCGTCGATCATTGAAGCAAGGCTAGCTTTTCATATATAGAAGGCTATTTGTCATTCGGGCGGGAAGTAGTTCGTACCTGCGACAAGCTCTCCATGTGGAAAGGACAGATGACAGAATGGTGTGAGAAGTTCAAGAAAGGCATATGTTGCGATACTTGAATCTATAATAGCTAGGTCATAGACTAGCCGGAAGCTCAAAAACGAGACCGCAGACAGGTATAATAACCCGAGTTCGTCACGTGGCCATTTTTATTGTGGACCCATGCAATTTCGATTGGTGTTTGGTAAATATCGACAAGGTAGAGCAGCCCACATAATGGCAGCTATGAATGCTTACTTTATACATTTTCGAAGACATTTGTGCTGTTATCAGTCTCAGTCGAAGTTTGGTAGACATGCTAGGATAGGTACTTGAGATGAGCGAATCAACTAGGGTGCACTTGACGGCTACCAACCTTCCCCACCTGCCCTGTACCGGTTTAGGACACGGCACTGGCTGGCCCCAAGCCCGTTTTGCCGAGAACAGAGGATATATTATTGCTTGCGCTGGTTAAAGTAGGGGCCACCGTACAGCGTCCAGTTCGGGCTGCAGCTGTGTTCTCCCCAATGTTGCGTGAGCTCCAGTCAGTTGTGATGGTTATTTTGAAATGTGAATTTGATTGCATTTCGACCGAAACGAAATCATTTGACACATGTTTTGAGGAAGTACCTGAGTCGACGAAATCTGTTCCAATCTCTTCACCGAATCTCTTGCGAGTCTGTAAAGCCTTCAATCACTATAAGAAGGTGAGAAACGAAACAACAAACACGAATAAGCTCCAGACAGAAGATGACCAAATGTGGAGAACAAAAACAATGACAATGTGCTCAGAAGCGACGGAAAGCCGGATCGACTTTTCAGAGAAGCAAGGACAGCCTCTGTTTAGTAGTGTTGATTCTCTTGACATGAGTCAAGATCAAGTGCAGGTTCCTAGCTCTGTAGATACGTTGCTGTGGGAGGCGGATGACTACCTGGAAGATATTATGCAGCACCTCGCTCACATGGAGGTAGTGATTCGCAAAAACGAGCTGATATTGAGTGCTTCATAGCTAACATCGAGTAGAGTGTGACCCTTCCAAGCGTTTCCATGATCGAAAAGCAAATACAAATTACGTGGCAACTACGGTCAAGCCTCATTGATTTTGTAGTTCACTCACACCAGTACTTTCGTCTTTCTTCACAGGTTCTGTTTCTTTCAGTCAATCTGATCGATCGGTACTGCTCGAGAAAGCAGATTGGTAAAGAATATTACTTGTTGCTTGGGAGTGCCGCACTTTGGATTGCTTCCAAATATGACGGCAAAGCCTACCAAGGGAAAAGTTTCACGCGTCCATCGGCCAAAGAGATAAGCGAACTGTGCAATGGCATGTTTGGCGAACATATGATAGCTCAGATGGAGATATCGATCCTCTCCACCTTAGATTGGGTACTGGGTCATCCAACAACTGACCAAGGTATCAAGTTCTTGCTGGTAGGGGAGCCTGGAGATAAGGAACTCGCTAGTATGGCAGCCTATTTGTCTGAAATATCGCTTTACCATCGAGAGTTTGTTGGGATCAAGCCTTCTGTTATTGCCGAATCATGCTGCATGCTCGCCAAGATTATCCTATACGGAAGTCTATCCATAGGGGAAAACACAGAGGCTGTGGTGATGGAAACTTTGAACTCTCTCTGGAAACACGTTTGCCAACCTCCACCAGCTATTGCCGAGAAGTATTCAAGGCAGAACCGAGACTATGTACCGCAGATAGTGTTTAGTCGCCTGGCAGATTTAACAGGGCATGCAACGTATGATAGTCAGGCAGAAGGGAGGCCTTGGAAATCGACAATCTCATAGGAACTTGGTCGCATTGTCATAGTATTATTGTAGAATTAAGGTAAAAGGTAAACAATTGAGACCTCCTAATAGAATGTTATGATATATAATTTATTCCAGCTTGGTGTGGATAAGAAATGCGGTACATGTACATATATTATTTTCTAGTAAGTAGTTTCTCCAGAACATAGAAGGGTCAACATCTTGTCTTCAGACCCTGTTCCACAAATAGTGCTGGATGCCAATGTTTCGATGCCTATATACATAGATGTATACTGTATGTTTCCGTCTAATAAAATTTCTTGCTATTAAATACAAAGAGGACCGATCTAACCAACCTCCCAGGCGTACTTGAGACTTTGTTAAGTGGCTTAAAAAGCAACTAGAGTCTCCCATATAAGCGTTGGAATGGTAGCATTAAAAACCTTAGATGTCATGGACGAAATCTCCAGAGGTCAAGTACGTGACTCTTCTCCCATTGCTATAGTGAGCCACGCAGGATAATTACTTGAGCCAGGCCAGCATGAAGGTGCCAATCGAGCTTCAGAAACCATGAGGAATAATCAAACAGAAAGTGGAGCCTATACCGGTAGCACTTGCTTCGGCAGGATTGGTCGATAGTCGAGCAGCATGAGCTACTATGCTTGGTGACGCTCCAGTCCAGATCTGATTTGGATCTTAGGTATGCTTTCAACACCAGTAGTTCAGATATGCTTACAATGTTTGCAAAGCCTGAGTTCGCTCGATGGTCTCACAGTCCCAAGGCTCTTCAACCATGATGGCATAAAGGCTCTGCTTTGTACAGTAGAGATAGTTAGAAACCCAGGAGACTCATGTAGCAGTATCAAGTACCGCTTCAGTGAGACGGCATTCACGATAGAAAGTTTCGACGCCGTCTGGAAAAAGTGCAAGTCTCACCTCATGCATTCTGAATGGTTCCAGGACAAAATTAGAGAGTACGGCATGTCACACTGGGGGTTCTGTAACTGCATCAATATTGATGAGACACGGAGCCTTCTGTAGGTGATGCAAAGGATGTATCAAAATGCACAGCGAATGAGAGTCAGCTAAATGATGTTAAAGTTATTGATCGTTTAACTCTGTTCCAAACTTGCCTGCTCTTATGTCGAAAACCTCTCAACATGATGGGTAACCTATTGAAGGCTTTTTTTATCTAAAGTATGCATTCGAATGGAGGCGAATGGTACGGTATCTTAACATATTCTGTCTCGCCACAGGCTCATACCAGAGTCTAGGGGCCCGATGAATTCTCAGAGGTAGATTCATATGGTAGACGATTCCGTCAAAATCTAGCACCTATGGAATCGGACTGGTACGTACCTCTGTGTATAATTCGGACTAAGGACGCGTTTTCAGGATACCTAACGAACAGACAGTCCAGTACAGGCTGCCGTAATACCAGAACGGGCTGCAAAGCTGGTTGTGATCGATATGGTTTTTTGTTACAACATGGAAAACCACAAAGCCAGAAATGGAAGTGACCTTTTTGACTTTAGCGTCAGCTATATATAAGGGTTAAACGGCAAAGTGATTAAGGTTGAAACAAAATTAAAAAAGAACGCGAATCAAGGACACGTCAAGATGAAAAGAAGTAGAGACTCAACGGATGACCAAAAAGGCTCACATGCACAAAAGAAAGTTAAGAATGGCAAATCTATCCATTTCGTACATCTTTCGAAAAATGACATTGGGACCGGCTCCGCGGACTCTACCACAAACATGTATAGATCACGCAACAACAAGAGAAAAATGGAAGAAATGGGCGGCCAGGTCGAGTCTGATTCAGACCGACCAGATAAGCGCCTGCATCATGACCATGTCATGCAAGAGGAAGTTATAATGCATAGCCCACGTAACAATAAGAGAAATAGGGAAGAAATGGGCGGACAGGTCGAGCCTGATTCAGACCGATCAGCTAAGCGTGTGGATCATGGCCAAGGTGTTACATGGGCCGATAACGTTGACGGTCCACGCAGCAATAAGAGAAACATTGATGAAATGAACGGGCGGCTCGGGTTGGAGTCAGACCGACCAGCTAAGCGCTTGGACCATGGCTACAATACCATACCTGCTGCCAGCGATCATGATATCATGCAAGATGAAGCCCAACCGAACCAAGGATTGGGGGGTGAGATGACCGTCTACGCCAATCGAGTTAGGGTCTATCATCAACTTTTGGAGATTGATATGGACGAAAACCTATGTAACGCGTTGAACGTACTCTATGCAAGCGATATCACAATTTTGGCCACAACCATCCATGACTCTCCGCAACACATCCGTTTGTGGGCTTTACAGCAACTGGATGAGAAATTCAGAAGAACTATCATCGAACTCATGTCGGACATTGAAAGGCAAAAGGAAAATAACGACCCTAAGTCTGCTCTCCCTACCATCATGACAGACTCGTTGCTCCGTGAACACGTTGTCGGGACCCGGACCTGTGTAGTATGCGAAGATGGATTTTGCAGTGAAAATAAGAAAAGCCCGGTAGATGTCGAAGACGCCGTTTGGAAAGACTGCGGCGCTCATTTAATGCATCTAGAGTGTTTTCGCCGACAAGTCTTGGAAGGCAAGATGCCTCTGAAAGGCCTCTGCACATGTATCGATAACGTTTGCTAGATCCAACACACAACTTTCAATTTGAATGAGAGTAAATAGTAGGAGAATAGGCACGTAAGGAACAAATCATCCCAAAACCGTATGTTTTATGGATTTTAGGGGATTTTTATTATGTTCTTGAAATAAACCTAGGTAGTTTCATGTTTTCAAAATAGCCATAGCTTGTCACAGGCACTATTTAATGGGAATATCTGGCTTCCTTGAACTCATTGCGTACCCTGTACCTTGCTCTTTGCCTACAAGATAATTATTCCTCCACATACAGAAGAGACATAACAAATTACAGCAACTTCCAATGACGCATCCATCCCAGTCAGCCTGTCAAAGCAATGCATGGGCCTCTAGAATCATCTATACCGGGACGATTTCTCCGGTACCGTACGCAATATTCTTAACCCTTGATTCCATCTGTATAGGATTACCTAGAACGCTTGGACAGCGTGGTTGATTACTTATAGTCAGATCTAGGCTACATTTCTCGTCGACGCCATATTTGCAAACGGGGTCATTGATGTTGTACAATTGATAATTCTGTGCGACCCAACTCGTAGGTTGGCTGGAGCATGACGAGACATAATTCATGCTATTTGCGGCTGACAGGGGCAGTTTACCTTCGTGAAGCAAATGTCGACATTCCGATGTGTCGACAATCTCGTATGACATCTGGATCCCGCCACCGACCTGGGGGTCGTCGATGGCTGATGCACCGAAACCTAGGAAATTCCAAGCATCGTACGAAATATCATACGCACCCCCGGACTTATCAATACGTAGAAGATGAAGGGAGCGCCCCTCATTTGAGACTTTGAC
>JABSSZ010001136.1:0-18196 GCA_013755755.1 Fusarium sp. NRRL 25184
GTTGATGTATTAATCTAACAGAGTATTTAATGAAAAAAGGGTTAAAACTCAACATATGTACGCTGCCGCAGTACGTTGCCGCAGTACGTTGCCGCTGCGGGGAGTATTACTTTAAAACTTTCTATAAGTACAAGGCCGGATATGTTGGAATTGCGGACTCGGAATGATTATCCGGATCCATCCATAGTTGTAGTTGCTCATGTGGGGAAGAAGAGGGGTTGTATAAAAAGGAATTGCATTAAATCTATTTATATTTTCCCCATATTATCCACAACTAGATGTCAAAGGAGTAGCCAGCTGAGATAGAAATGAGGTAGGGAACTTCGAGTTTTTATGACATATAACTTGTCATTCTTGCTTATTATCATGCGCTTGTGTTGTACTACTTGGTTGCGCTCTGTGCCTTAACTCTAATCCTTTTGCCTAAGACATCGAAGGAGAAGCATTCCAAGTCAATCTTTCCCCTCATTTTCCAAAAGTTAGGCATATCTTTAGTCAAAAGAAGACATATCGAAGTACAAGCACTCATCATCATGATGGAATCAAGCCTTGTATTCTCCTCCATACCCTAATCACATTTGGAGTCTGCGGAGGCTCAAGTTTGACATGAACCCTACCGCTACTACTAGCCAGCATATGCATGCTGACACTGTTGTCATATTTCTCCTAGCGCTGCTCTGGCAGTAGGGCCGTAGGGGCAGATAAAGATAGGGACACTATGCACGCTTCGATTTCAGTATCATCAAGATTAATCCAAATATCCACTTACTGCTCCACCATTCTCTACTCTATGGTCTTGTATTAAAGCATGAAACCGAGTTCCTTTACTTTATCGCCGTCATAGCGAGCTTCACTTTTAACTCTCCTACCTCGCTCTTCAATGATGAGGGAGAGATACATTGCCTCACTGTGAATAGTAAAAGGCAGAATTGTATGAGGCATGTCTCCTTAGTAGCTTAGGTAGTGAAATTGGCACCGGTTATGTCATTGAAACTGCGAGGCAGCCTTACTGATCGAGGACAGCATGGAACAAATACTGTCATGCTATAAGTTGACCGAGGAGCTAATGAAGATAAGAAGAAGCGAAAACCTTCGCTTCGAACGTGGTTTATGTGCTGCTGAAGAATGGATCTGTAGTCCGGTGCTGCCATTACCTCGAGCAGGTCCTCTCGGAAGAAATCCAGTGCACGATTTACAAGCCCGAATAGCGCTCATGGCCGCAGGAAGTAGGATCTAGGATATTGCTTTTGTCCTCCTGGTGGAAAAAAATAACCATGGATTTCATGAGCTTCCGATAACTAAGTTGAGACCTCTTGATGTGTCATTTCCAGGTTCAGCTTCTTTCCTGTTTTCTATTTGCAGTCTATCGCATATCAATTGGTATGAAATTTTGAGATGCTGGTAGAACTGCTGCTGGGCGATGATAAATATATTTGTCAACAAGGACGCTTTTTAGATTCCCCTGGGTCGGGGTAAAGTGAAGCCAAAAGCTCCGTAGCGCGCGGCAATGTGGGCTGATTGTTAATATTATAATAGAGTGTCGAAAATGGGGTCTGAATCGGGCTTAGTTAGAGGGGGGCGGGCACTTTAGAGAGTCTTTATACTTTTTACAACTGATTGGAAAGCATTTGTAATATAGAGGGTGCTATAATTATACCATAACGTGGAATATAGTCCTGCAAGCAATTCATCAAGCCTAGAAAGCTGTGCAGCTGTTTCTGGTTTTTCGGTGTGGGCTAGTTGGTGATCTCATCTGATTTATCAACCAGCTGAAGGCTGTCTTGTTGAACTTGTGACTGTAGTACTCTACTCCTTACATAAGGGAAATAGACTTCTCCCTGCTTATGTGGATGGTGGTTTGAACAGAGGATGCCGTTGTCGTTTTTCAAGGATGATGCATTCCTTTTCCTTGTTGGTGTGTATCATGATGTCGTGAAAGTGGATGCACCCATTATCACCAAGGACTGGCGCCGTTACCGACTCGATCCAACGTTAAAATTCGCCGGGGGAATTCTTGCGCCCGACCATCGGCACATTGGATTCATTTAACCCATGCGGGTATCTATTCCTCCGGTTCCCATATCCAGAGATGTTAAAAACCATCTATCAAGTCGATCTTCATGTCTACCAACTACATTCTCACAACTCAAGCCGCTTTCAAAATGGAATCTCATCATCTTACTTCTTACCCAGCTCTTGAAACCACTCTAAAGGGAATCGACCTAGGTGGAAAGTCTGTTCTCATTACAGGAGGCGGTTACGGTATCGGCGTTGATATCGCCCAAGCTTTTGTCGACCGCCGAGTCTCGGAAATCACCCTTGTTGGTCGTACCGAATCGAGGCTTAAAGCTACTGTAGAGTCCTTTTCTTCAAGTGGCACCAAAGTTACTTATATTGTGGCGGATATCTCGTCTGAGACAGATGTCGAGCGCTTGTTTGCGTCGCTCGGCAAGTCGCCAGACTTTCTCATCAACAATGCCGGCTATATGCCAACCCCTTCCCTCTTTGTCGATGATAACTTGCAAGAGTGGTGGCGCGGCTTCACGGTGAACGTCTACGGCACCGCCCTTGTTACGCAGAACTACTTGCGCCATCGTCGCAGCGCTGCCAAAGCATCTGTGACCTCCCCCGCCGTGGTGATCTCGCTGAACACCATTGGTGCCTTTGGCATGCGCGCGCCGAAGTTTTCTGCCTACGCAGCCAGCAAGGCGGCACTGGCCAGATGGAATGAACTGATGGTGGCTGATGTTCCGCCCAGTGAAGCACGCTTTATATCTGTCCACCCCGGTACCGTTGAGACAGACATGGCGGAGAAATCGGGCTTGAAGGGCGTGTTTCCTTCTACGGACGGTAAACTGGCCGGGAAGTTTATGACTTGGCTTGTAAGCGAGGATGCGGCCTTTCTCTCCGGGAGATTTGTGTCGGTTAATTGGGATATCACGGAGCTTCTTAAACGGAAGGAGGAGATTGTTGAGAAGGATCTGCTGATTTCCAATCTATCACAGTAGTTCTTCTCATAAGACAGCTTAGCTTTTGAAATGAGGTATACGTGCTTATTATTTTTCTAAGCTATGATTAGATACTCGTCGTAACACGGCGGTAACGCGATGACTTTATGACCTTTCCTCTCGGTGTACAAGGCATGTAGGTAGATCAGAGCAAGCGAGGTCAGGTCTTTCAATTTAAAGAAGGAAGACAAGTAATGTAAAAGGAATAATGGAGGATTTCAATTACAGGCTGATACGGGTGATTACCAGCTGTAGTGGAGACTGTGAATATCTTCATTTTTGCCAGCGACCGAACAGAACTTTTGGCGTGACCAGTGTCAACTGCCCTCCAAACTGTGCGCTAATCAGCTAGTTGATGCGGGAAAAGCTTCAATTAAATTCAGTGCAAATCAAGGCGTTTCTTGTTAAATGTCGGAGTTTTCTTCGTCCTTTGCTCGAGAACCTTGCTTGTGCTGAACACGATTCATCCGCGAAAGCACGTGATGTCAAGCATCTCATTGGCGATTGAAGCTGATAAGATAAGCGTTCTGGGCTCCGCCGAGGATTGAGCCCCGCGGTGACGCGCTGACCTTGTGTAACCATCTCCACTGCACCAGAGAAAAAAAACAACAAAGAGAATTCTCTCCATTTGCATTTCGCTCTCTTCTCTTTTCTTCTCTTCCTCTGCAGTCATGGCCGAACACAGCGAACTATCCCCTGGCTCCTCTCCCCCTCACCTGCCGTCCCTTGACAAGTCCCCTACGGCCTCTCGCAAGGTGACCCCGACTGAAGCCGAACTCCCGTCCCCTCCCGATTCCACCGAGCGCGCGCGTGCTGTCGCTAGCGGTCTTCCGAAAGTCCTGGTTGAAGTCCTACGCGAGATCTCGGCTGACCCTCTTGACGTCGATTTCTACAAGACTGTGGCTCTGAGCTACGAAGAGTACAAGGCTGCGCGCGAGGAGATTGAAGCTATATTCCGGCGCTTTGACTACGACCCTTTCAAAGGCGAGGCCACCATCCGAATGAGCTCCGCGATCCACGATAGTTTCGCTGGATTGGTCGGCAACGCCGTGGCGAATGAGCTCTTTCTGCTTCAGAATGGAAACAAGCCCACCGCCACTTTTGCCAAAAGCATTATAAACTTCCTGTCTTCTTGTATCTACCTTGACAGTCGACAACGGCCCTCGATCCCTGTCCTCGACGGCGATGAGAAAGAACAGAAAGGACCCGACCTTCAGTTCGCCCACAAGACGTCACAACATCCCGGCATAGTTTTCGAAATCGCCTACTCCCAGCAGGCCAAGAAGCTCCACAAGCTTGCCGAAGCTTATATCCTCGGAAGCACAGGCCAGATCCAAACTGTTGTCGGCTTCGATATCAACACGAACAAGGAGTCTACCATCTCGGTCTAGAAGGCCCGATTGACTCTGAAGCAGGATGGAAGTGCATACGTGTTGGAAGTTGAACAAGTCCTCAAGGCACTTGTAAGTTCTCTTGGATCATCAATATCTCATTCGAGACTAACTGGTTTACTCTAGCCTTTCCGCTCTGCCGACCATCAGCCGTTGAATGAGGATCGCGAACTGGCCTTTCGTCTTCACGACTTCACAGCTGATAAGGACCTACTCAATGGCGTCGAAAACGCGACCATTTCGCTTCCATTCAAGGATCTCTGTGAATTCTTGAATAAGGTTGAGGATGCGCAGCAGTGTCGCAAAGCCAAAAAGGTACCGACAGTCAACGGCGTGCCCATCGAGTACCAGGAACCGATTTCCAGCTCGCCCGAAAAGCTCGAGTCTGAGGATAAGAGAACCTTTGCCGAGCAGGAAGAAGCTCAGAAGAAAAAGGCCACCAAGAGCGACGGCTCTTACTCTGGTCCAGTCGGAGACTTGGGCGGCCCCAATGTCACGACACGGGCATCGTTGAAGCGGCCTGCATCTACCAACACTGGCGACAACCTCCACGTCGAGAAGCGCCGCTCCAAGAAGCGCAAGTCGCAGCGAAAGCGGGATTGAACGTTGGATACCTAGTTTTTACGGGTGATGACGACCTTGGATGGACGCATTCTCTTGTATGGCGGTTCTGGATTACCATGTCTTGGTTGATACTTGTATATGTAAAGATACAGGTTAGATGGCCATTTGGACCGTAGAAATACTATAGAGTCAGAAAATAAACTGGTCAAAGAGAAGTTCTGTGCGTCAGCATTGGAAGATCTTGCCACGAAATGACGAGAGTGATTGATAGCTAGTTTGTTTTCGTGACCAATGACTTTTCTTGCAGCGCAATTAGCCAAGCTTCAATTAAACTATTGCAGAGGTACACTAACACGATCTTGGTCTCTTTGCTGTAGTCTCGTAGCTTATGCAGCTCGATAGAAATACTCTGGGGCGAGAGAAAAACGTTCATTCCAAATTTATCATGGCGACTGATAACCTGTCGGCATCAACGTCTTGTGATATTTTGGTCACAATGGAGAACACGAGATTCAATCTGGTTAGCTCGGGACGGGCTCGCGGCGCGCTAAGCCTGAAGCTGACTGACGTATCGGCTACGTATCTTATCTTATCTCACGATAACACAACGCGAGTATCAACATTCAACAAATGCTCAATCTCGGGCGCCGACATCACGAACCAGATGCCCTCAGTTGCAATTGCAAACAGCCATCATAGATGACGGGACGATTTGCGCTTGGATAAGCGATCAGAACATTCTCTTGCATAACTGGAAGAACTATCTCGCACGTCAATTGCCGCTGTACACCAACCGAGACAATTAAATCGATTACCAATATAATTTGCAATGCAGCCTGCGAAAACAACCTAGCAGTAGTCGAAATAGCAGTTGAAGTAGTGTCTAAAATGACGGATTTGCACCACCTGGGCTTGATAAGACACCGCGCCCGAGAGCGAATAGTCCCGACGACGTCGGAGCCCATGACACTGCCGATTGTCCCCCGTCCTACAAACCTATCAATGTCCTTTACAACCCAACTCAGCGGCAGCAGACCATTATTTACAATAAAAAGAAATTAAAATCTTTAAAAACATCTTTTTTATTCCTTATTATAATAACCTTATTAAGGAGAAGATATCGCTGTTAATACAGTGTCTAGCTTACAGATCTATTAAATGGACTTGCCCTCGGCGTATTAACTTCACAGCCGGGGTAAACAAGACATCAGTATTTACACGTTAAGAAGTTTGAGACTGGTTCTTTCTATCACTCACTGCTGGAAGGTGACCTTGGAATGATGCGCGCATCACAGAGACCTGGAAACAGACCTGCTATTACGCAAGACCACAAACGGGACGCGCTAGTTCCACTGCTGTGGCGTGAATACATGATACTTTACCTCCAGTTTGATGGGTGTATTGAGCTATTTCCTGTACAAAGTGGTGGAGAAACACAGAGGAAGCGGAGCCATACCAGACTGCAGACTAGAAAGCCTCATCTTGGATTTCATTCTATTGCTTTTACTCCAATAAGAACTTGACCATACGGATCAAGCGCCCCTATCTTGTCCGATGGAATGACCTACCAGAAATACCGGCAAGACAGAGATGGGGAATATACAGATATTCTGCTAGACAAAATACCAAGTAAGAGCTCAAACTTAGGACACATCTCTAGTAGGTACCGCTAAGAATGAAGGTCTTGTTTCTTAGGTATAGGGAAGAAGAAAAACCCTCACCCTTTGGTACAGTATTGGCTAGGTTTGCAAACCAAGAGGGACCATGTGCTCCGTCTATCCACCCCATGATGGCTTAGTCGGATCAGCTGTTCTCTAAGAAGGCGGGGACTCGTCAATCGTCAGTCTCGATCACATGGAATGTTAGCTTCTGTCAAGGCAGGACAATATTCTTGTCTGACTAGTCTGAAACCTGTAATTCATTGCCATAAGGTGTGATTGACGCGTCATCGGCTAGCTTGTAGAGGACAGAGCAACTCTTTCAGCTTCCCACTGCCACCGTGCAATATGATAGCTCACGTCTCAGGGACGCTAGGCAGGAACATTGGGGGTTCTATGTGCCTTTGACCCGGCGCTAAATGGGAATTGTCGCTTCTTAGGTTATGGAATATCTTTCAGCCAGCCACACATCCATCTCAAGAGTATGGTCTGAACCTCGTGAGCTGTATAGACTTTTTGTGAAGCCCACCCTAGCCTCCTGCAGGAACTGTCACATTCTGCCTAAATAACCTGCCCAGTATAAGAAGCACTTTTATACAATAAACTACATATTTGAACAAGGAATCTCTCAATGAGATGTATGAGAAGCAGGTCGCTTTATGTACCTAGGATGAGTTATTGTGTCTATCCAAGTATCGAATGCTAAGATGTAGGCTTAGATTCGTCTAGGAAAAAGCATGGACTTTAAGCCCTCGGAGCAATCCGATTCATCTCATGAGGGTTCTTAAACTGAACACCCTGAAAATAAAAGGCGCATTATTATAGAATACAGTAGTTTTTCTAATCCTTGATACTCCTGTACTAAAGTGACTCTGTGAAGAGCGTAAAGGGCATGATCGAACTCTATACATCATAGTCTGGGACCCTAAGGAATGATTGACAGGTAAAACTTATTAGCTTTACGGAGCGTAAAATTCCTCGGCAGTGCCGGTTGTCCCCGAACCTTATTTACGTATTAAATCTTCCAGACCGGGGAGGAGACACAAGGTTGAGGGTGGAGGACACAGATCACTCTGGAATGTGATATTTTAAGAGTGTATTAGCGCCCTTAAGATATTTACTTGCCTACAACCCTCTTTCCATACTTTTTGACCCTAACCTTAACTGAAAGAGGCTTAATTAACCCAGAAAGTGCTATTTGCCCTCTTTATTAGCTGTCTGATGTCTATAATAACTGTTGGAAGCCAACTGATCAGTTGAGGCGTTTAATACTTATATAGAGACTTTGGAAACATTGGGTTTTCCATGTTCTGAGAGTAGAATTTCCTTTTAGTCGTAATGAGCAATTTTCAATCAGTTGTAGACTGCAGTCTTTAATGCTACTGGCTTTTAGGTGAATCCCATTGTGGTTGGGTGGCATTTGCAAGTGATATCAAACTAAATATTCATGCTACTAGAACTTAGTGGTCACAGTTGTATAACTCATGGTCTTCTGAAAAGCCTCTTCCAAGGCAGAATCTGGCCACGAGATGATGCAAAGCGCTCTCCTTGGCTCGCGTCATGCGTGACGAGCTGCATGTGATGAGCTACATATTATGAGCTATAATGTTAATTATTATGAAGAATGTGACTACTGGTGATATGTTCAGCTCTGTACTCATTGAAAATGCCTGTTTATTACGATCCTCAGCAAGCCACAGTCTGTCATCCAGGATCAGAAACACAATCATATGGCACGACGACTTAGCTTGAAGTTTAAATAAAAGTCGAATGTTGTGTTATCAATGTGTGCTTCTCGCTGCTATAAACTCTCAACATGGCCATCACTTTGTCGTTCAGCCAGCCACGGCAATGATAGTTATGTGACTGCTGGTATACCGTAAGAGGTGATTCGTGCGGGAATCCGGTTCTTCGTATTTGGTGCAGGCATCTGAATGGAACCACTAGAAGATGGTACGATGGGTGCATAAGAAGCCCAGACTGCTATCAATATCCGGTTGATATGCAGGCAAATAGAACGTCTTCACCACACTAAAAGACCCATGACGTTACTCTACAGAACCGTAGTGAGCAAACACGGCCAGGAGCAAGAATGTGATTCTTATGCAAAGGAATGATGAGATGGTTTATTTGAACTAAAAATGCATCTGGGCCTTCGCCAAGTCGGTCAGAAGTTCCGTGGTTGACAAAGCGTAATGCAATAGAGCTGTTTAGTGAGTACGATTCACTCTGGTAAAGATG
Source organism: Fusarium sp. NRRL 25184 (assembly GCA_013755755.1). Classification (NCBI taxonomy): domain Eukaryota; kingdom Fungi; phylum Ascomycota; class Sordariomycetes; order Hypocreales; family Nectriaceae; genus Fusarium; species Fusarium sp. NRRL 25184. Next base: position 8,863 of record JABSSZ010001136.1, read on the forward strand.
GGCCACCTTGGACACCTGTGAAAACCTCAAATAAGTATATATATGGGCTGTGTCCTGTCCATCAAGTCTCTTTATCACCATCCACCTCAATCATCTCTAGTCTTATAACTCTCTATCATCATCTTTATCAAGCCTACCAACCTTTAGCAAACACTTTCACAATGTCTGCCTCCAACGCTCAACCTATCTTTGGTCGCTGGTCTCTCGCTTCTGTTGGCGATAAGCCTGCCGTTAATAAACTCGAAATCGGAGCAGCTGCCGACAACGTTGAGACCGCCCTTGCGGACGACTCCCGCAAGGTCGTTCAGAGTGCTGAAATCCGGCCTGGCGGTAAATACTACTGTAAGTGCCTTGTATACTATGAACAAGGTAGAATATTTAACTCGAGGCTTTAGCTATCGTCAAGCTCCAAATCAAATTTGAGAAGCAACTCTCAAGTGACACCCGCTGGGCTCAGGGTACCGGTTGGCTGATTGCCAATAACCTTGTTGTCACTGCTGGTCACTGTGCTTTCGATCATACCTATAATTTCGGCAAGGCTGCTAAGATCCGTGCTTATATCGGTTATAATGGCAAAGGATCTATTGGACAGCCAGACGTTCAGTTTCGACAAGGTCGCAAGATAGCCACTACCAAGGAGTGGATTGCCAGCGACATCAATCGTGCTAACGACGTTAGCCTGATTTTGCTGGACACTCCCTTCAACAACGTTGTACCTATCGATTATAACCCAACCGTCACGGCCTTTAAAGACTGGAATCTCGGAGTTGTTGGATACCCGGCCGATAGGACCCTCAATGATGAGCCCGGTGCCCAAATGTACGAGATGTTCAAAGTAACAACCTGCGATTTATCCAAGACGTCGCTCAACATGCTCGAATATACCATCTCATCTGGTGCAGGTAAAACCCCTTGGGCGTGCTGTCTGACTCATGACGAAAGATAGCTAATAGGTGCCCTCCACAGGTCAGTCCGGTTCCCCTGTTCTCATCGATGGAAAGAATACTTCGATCGGGGCGCATGTCTACGGACTCGGTACCAAGAACTCGGCGAGCGTTATCCGCGGACGATACGGAAATTACTATAAAGGCATGATTGATGCTGTTGGCAGCACTGAGGCCCCTGTTGCCACTGTCAATGGCGTTGAGTATATTAAAACTACTCAGCCAGAAGACGCAATCACGGACGAGCCTGCTGGCGATGAAGAATCCTTCTGGGACACCTTCAATAATGTCGTTAACATTGGTGCCAAAATCGGCAGTACTGTGCTTCAGGTCGGAACCCCGTTTCTGGGCCCCATTGGTGCACCTGTTGCCGCTGTTGCAGGTACAGCCCTTTCAGTCATTGGTAAGCTCACATCGGGCAAAACTGAGGACGCTTTCGATGACGAACTTGGCCCCCCTGCGCCCACCACGGCTGATTACAAGTATCACGCCAGTCGAGCCATCCTGGGAGAAGCGGCCCTGCAAACCTTTCTCAAGATGGGCCCGAGACAAACTCACAAGTACGACATGATCTCCAAGATGCAGGCACGCTACAAAGAAACCCGTCACCTTGTACCCAAAGTCGCCAAGCTTATCGCACCTGCTATCGCCGAGCCTGCTCTCCGCATCGCTGTAGATTCCCAGGCCGGTGACAACGCGCCCAAGGCTTACCCTACTATGCCATCAACCGAGGATGCCCTTGATTCCTCCGTTCAGCCATTTGTTGATGGCCTGCTGAAGTCTGTGCAAAATCAAGGAGAGCAGGAAGACTTCTTCGGCTTTCTTAGCGGCATTGCTAATACAGCCGCCAATGTCGTTTCTTCAGCTGCCCCTATCATCAAGGCAGTTGGTTCGATCGCTGGTGCGATTGGAGGAGGAGCCGAGGACAGCTTTGAACCAGACTCTGGTGACTTGTCCCCACATGTTGAGGTTCTTTGTCATAGGGCCCTTCTCGGTGATGCGGCTCTGCACGCTCTGATGAGCGTCCCGGCCAAAGATATTCAAGAGGAAGGCTTTTTTGGCGATCTCGTTAACACCGTCAAGAATATTGGAAGCACTGTTATCAAGGTGGCCCCTACGGTCATCAAGACTGTTACTCCAATTGTTCAAAGCCTCGTCGGCGCCATGAATCAGTCTGGAACTGGAAATTCCGTTGGTCAAAACACTCAGGTAAGAGTTTCACCTCTACTCCCCGAGGCAATCTTAGAGCCTAAGCAGATCAAGCAGATTCAACTTCCTAAGCAGGAAGACGGACTCGCTTGGGAAGATGAATGAGCTTCTGAATCACCTCTTTACTTTTTCTCGAGATCCTGTACTAACAAATTGACTATAGAAGAAGAAGTAGTCATTGTTTGACAAAGTTACTCGCATGTAGCTTGACCAGCTTGATTATTTACATGGTGAAGAGCATTCCGTGCAACAGAAATGATCAACAGCTGTTTTTTGAACTAGTCTGGTTGTTCTTATCATTCAGCCTCAAAGGCAGACACTCGTTACTTAAGTTGTGGATCATTATTTTATGTGCTCTGCTTCTTTCCCTCAATGTTTTCAGTCACTCCTTTGTTGTTCTTATCCATCCTTTGCTTCTTGCTTACAACGCTCCCTTAGTTAACCAACCTTTCTGCCTACTTTCCTACCCATGTCGTTCGTTTATAATTGGTCTGGCCGATTGTTATCTGGCTTTTGCTTTTTATGCCTAGTCTCTCGTTTAAACATACTACTACATAGGAATAAAGCACATATTGCTGCAGATATGTTATCCACCGTGTTTATAAGTGTTGGTTTCGTGATACCTCTATTAAGCTACTGTGGCCACTTGAATTCTACTACGGTATTGTCATTTTAGGTACTGTAATGCAATAAGCGTACTCCGCGACATTAGATCTTTGGGGAGCTGGAGACCTCGGCTGTTCAAGCATGGCCTTCAGTATGGACGCCATATGAAATGAATACTTTATACCTAACCCAACAGAAACTTCTTAAGCAGCAAGATTTTCGCCTGCCGATTCGAAGCTGCATGGAACGACCACATCCACGGCCTAAGGCTCCGCTTCGACTTATCCACCATCCGTAACGTCTTAACTGAAAATATCAGAACTGCCTCTATCGATATAGATGCCAGCTTGGAAAGGAGAATAGATTGAAGTTGCGAGGATGATCGACTATACTCTCCTCCTACGGCCTGACGTACGTTTAGATGCTTATACGAGCCTTTATTGATGCGCAACCGGGTCTAAAGACGCTACCAATCTACCAGCGAGCATCTACGGTACAGACCAACCGGTGTTTTCATCGACATAAAGACAGACATGAAGCATTATTAGGAGGGTAAAGTACAGCTGGGTATCTGATTGGCCTTGTGGTTTGGATGAACCTTCCGGTTTGCAGCAATTAATAAGATCCCACTTGTGCCGGTGCTACTTGTTGTTTGTGCGAAATGGGAGTTGCACTTTGTGTTTGATGCTATGATGTGTTATGATGTTGTTAGACCTGTTGATATTGGGGGCATGGGGATGTTGGATGATATGTATCGGTTGCTTGGTGTTTTGAGATCATTAGGGGGTTAGGTTGGTGGCGAGTTTTGAGAATGTGTTGGACGGTGCGTTGGGACGTGAATTTCTTCATGAAGAATTTGGTTTTAGATTATATTTAGCAAGTAATGAAATTTTTTGATTGTATTTTTATCTAGCACTGCGGACAGGTAGTCAAGGTTGTGGTAGACGATGCGGCCAACAGAATATGATTCTTAACCATGATGGAGAGCGAGGCTCCGGAAGAGGCGCCATTGCAAGAGCCAAGAACCCCTGTGAAATTCGTTGTTGTCTGTGTTAGGTCTGCTAGGGCGAAACCCTCAGCTACGAGAAGATTATATCCTTCCGCCTCATTTTGGCTGTAATTATAGGAGACTAATTCTGGTGACAGAGTAAGCAGCTAGAAAAACTCACCTGGCGGAAATAGCGAGCCGTGACCTGGAAATGCGGGGGGTAATGGAAAGTGGGCCCACAGCCCGATCTGGGGCAGCATTGGTACGATAAGGAGACTTTACCAGATCTGGCCATTCTAAAGATTAGCGCCGTGAATAAAGGGAGGATTTGGGCACGGGGGACATGATGAAACAGCCACTTCTTGGTATCCAGAAGTCGAATTTCTGTTTTGGGCTTAGAGCCACCTGGAAAAAGTAAACTATCCCCACTGATCAGCAGCTGGCCAACTGGAAGTCGAGATTCAAGCCGACACCCCTGCCCATCACGCAGCCTTACCGTGCAAACAATCGAACATATAACAGGCAGAAGAGAATGATTCATTGTCTTTTCTTTTCGCCAACAAGCTTGTTAGCACTATTATTTACATACCCGCATTTCATCAAGACCTTTTTGCCGCCCTCGAGCTCTCATTACTGGACGCCATGGCATCATCGAGATTGACATGGGTCTATGGACGACAAGATCGGGCTAAAGATGTGCCGAAAGATGTCATCGATGAGTACCGAACTATCATTCGACATCTATACTTGGACCAAAACATGACCCGCCTGGAGGTGATTGCTCATCTCAGGGATAATCATGGATTTAATCTAAGGTAAGCTAATTGCCTTTTCCTAATACACAATCATGCTTGCTGACAAGACACCGTGCAGTACCAGCCAATTTGCAAAAGCAACGAAACGTTGGGGGTTTTACAAGCAACCTCGCCATGCCAACACATCAGTCCAGTCTCTTGAAGCAGCTATTGTGCCCGAGTCTGAGCCACTGGGCGCGATATTTGATATCGAATTTGATGCTTCAGGTGCAGATGATGAGAACGAATCTCTGCTACAAACTATCGATGCACATGTCCCAGATTCAGAGATTATCAGAATCATCGAGAATGATGATTCATATTCAATGGGGGATTTTGGTGACCAAAACCATCAATCAATTCCGCCTTCACAGCCCCAACAACAAACCAACGAGGATTCATGCAAGAAGCCATTTCGGAAATCTGGTGACGCGCTGCTGGAGCCTGAGAATTACTACCCAAGAACCATAATACCCACCCGCCAACGTCAGCCAGCAGAATTCAAGAGTCCAATACGTATTCCAAGCCCACCGAAAGCTAACATTCCATCGACCTCGACATGTTTGCTCCCGCGCGTCTTAGACCAAAGACAAAAAACACTTTTGCTGCATGAGATGACGGCAGAATTTCGCTCTGATTATTTGGCGTGCTGCTACCTCTTCCAAGATTCTTTTTTCCATATCAATGGAAAGATCAACATTCACGCCAGGTTTACCTCGCATAAGAATCTTATAAGTCAGTTTTTGGCTCTTATGAGGAGTGTCAAATCACCGTGGATGGGCATTTCTGCTATCAATCTGCTGCAAGATTTCCATCTCTTCGGAGCTGTAGAGCGGGACGCAGATGGTACGTCAGTCTTGCCGCATAGCTCAGCACAAGATCGAATGCTTTTCCACGCCTACTTATCTCGCATCTATGATTATATACCAGGTCAAGAGATTGAAGCTCAGAAGCATCTCAACCGATTTCGCCAGATAAGAGATGAGCTTATGGCGAGTCCGGATTGTTCTTGTTCCCTTAGTATGTGGACAATCCTTCTTTTGCAAGAAGAGTCCAGCCAGAGGTACACCCTAGGCGATATGGTTGCAAGATTAGATACTGAGGATGGGGAATTTCTATATTACTTTCAGATGTGCTTAAGCTTGTGTAAGCAATGCCTTGAGTTGGTCGAAAAAGGGGTGTCGAGTCATGCTCTCGTACAGTTTGACAGTTTGTTTCTACACGCAGATGGTGCTGCAATCTCACAGGAGATTAGTAAATTGATGCGAAAGAAAAGTGGCCTTGATATATGGAAAGAGGCTGGATTCCTATTTGCCTTCGTTTGGGGAAATTCTCAGCGGGAAACTTCAATCTCGTCGTCTTGGTGGAGGCAAGTCGAGATATCAGGTATATCACCCACGCATTTCTTGGCTGTTGTTTGTCGAATCATCGTTCATCAAACTACCGTGTCTCACCCAGACTTGGAGAAGGTATTTGCACCAGAATACGTCACAGAACAGCTCATTAGCTTGTCCTATCTGAACACAATCGAGTATTTCATGGAAGCGGAACTATCAGCGCGAGATATTAAGAGGGACTTTCTACAACACTTTACCGAACATCACATATGTTCTGAAAAGGAATCGTTTAAATGTGTTCAGAGCTTCCAACAAAGAGTTCTAAATAACATAGATCGACATAGCATGGATAGTGCAAAAGACCACTACTCCGGCCAGGACGCTTTATCTCAGTCCGCACCTCCGCAAGCAGATGCTCGGATAATACACTCTTTTAGCATGGGCGCTAGCAAGTCCAGCAATTCATCCTCGCGCTCTAGGGTGTCCTTACAAGATCGTCAAAGATACCTCAGCTCACTGAGCGACAATCCTACCATGACTCGATCACCAACGTCGGGATCCTCTCGAGGATCTTCTTTGAACTCATTTCGCAGATTTCAAGCAGCAAGTACAGCTATGGCAATACGCCTAAAGGACTATCAGGGTTCGCCTATGCAAAGTTTGGAAGAGTAAGGCACTAGTATTTGTGACGAACTATAGGAACTTGTTACCTCGTTATCACAGTAACGGAGGCCTTCGCTCTTGGAGTAAACTGTTTCAGCGGTATTAGCTAGACCTGCTCCATTTGGTTTAATTCAATTTAGTGACTTTTAAGACGACGTTGGGGTTGATAGCGAATCAGCTGTATGCCATTCACAATAACCTTATCATGTTGCAGTGGGAGGATCATACGGTTACATTCTACGGATACAGGGACGGGCCGCTGCTGATTTTTAAGTTTGATGATGCTCATTCGTTAAAATGCCGTCTCCTTTATGCGTGTAGCAAGAGGTAATAGATTAATCATCAAATTGAGATCCAGTAAACAATTAAAACTGCCAGAGAATGATCAGCCGAGACACAGAATATACATATCATCAAACCATCTCAGATCGCAGAGGCCCATGTTCAGGAACAGCCCATAACCTGCACCTGTGATTGCTCGATCTCCGGAAGTTCATCATCACGCTTTATAACTAAATAGGCTGGAAACTCGGAGACCATATGGCCAAGTCAATAGATCTTTGCAAGACCTCAAGAAACCCTTGATACGTCACCATAAACAACGGCGACGATTGCCGACGTATCAAAAGGTCATGAGCAGTCGAGAGGGACAATCCATGCCATGAATTCTCCATCAAATGCGCAGAAGCAGCTCATATCGTCCAAGGACAGCGGTGTCACGGCTAACATCGGCCAAGCTGATGCCGAATCTCGGCTCAGGGATAGATCATCCATTTTACCAGACTTCCATCGTAGAGCCCAGACAGCGTGGGAAGCGCTGCCAGTCCACAGCCGGCCTCGACTTAACTGTACTAATGAGAATTGCTATAGCTTCTCATGCCTACCTTATGCTTATGAAGTAGACCTCATCCTTGTAAAGCATACGACATGCTGTTTGTTAAACTAAGTATTTAGTGGACACTGCTTAAACTCATCGTGCTCTGGTTACTTTAAACGCTTTGCTTATTTTAATCATTCTAATTATTTTAATCGCTCTGCTTATTTTAATCATCCACCAAATATATCTAACTGGCGTATCTCTTATTCCTGGCGATCACCTTGTTATGATGGCTTTACTGTAGCCATCGATGGCCAGAGTGTTCTAAAGCATCACCATAGCAAAAGGGATCGTGGGCTACCATGTTTAATAACTATCATTGCGATGTCGACCGACCTGCCACCATCTACACCTTCTGACGCTAAGAAACAGGGGAGACTCAATGTGGCTCTCGGTGAAGTAACCAGCTATATATAGAAACTCCCATTTTCATATGCTAACAATTATACACTCCTTCATTCAGCCTTATTCTCTTCATCCGACTTGCATTTCACTTAGTAATATGATTGATTGCACCATGAAAGTTTGGCACGGACTTGATCCAACACCAGTTCGTCATCTCAGTGCAGGGTAAGGATGAAGACACGGAATGGGAGTAGCAATTGATGATTCTTAAGAGCATTATTATCACTGGCTATCTGCCGCAATACCTGCTAGGTTGCCTGCCTACCCTCTTATTTGAAAATGCTCCGTGATAAGGTTATAGGTTTGAAAGAGGCTTCAGCCCCACAAGATGCTCAACCCTGGCCAACAACGCAGACTCTATGATTTAAATGCAATACTCTGGCCTACGCCCACTTCACTTCTTGTCACATCACTGCACTTAATTTTCTCATTCTTTCACCTTGTATCATCTGCCTATGTCTGCATTTGCATCTCCATATCCGCCATTACTCACCCTATCGCTCTGCTATTTGCATCAGTCAAACATGATAGAAGTTTAGCTCGACACTATTGCCAACTAAGACGCTTATGAACATGGCTACGAGAATCCAGGGGAACAGTCGAGTATAAGCAAAATGGTAATGACTCTTGCTAGGACCTCTGATGTAGATCATAATACTAAATTTATCCACTGCTGTAGGAGATGGCCTTGCTTATATATTAAATCGCCGTGGCGAACTGTTATACTAAAGGCATATATAATAGATACAAGACCTAGTTCTGGTATTGCATGGTATGAGTCAGGTGGGAACGGAGGCTGCCGAGAGTACCCAGCCTATGTCATTCCCGCAGACAGATCCTGGGAAGACTGAGCCCTACCCCAGAGGAATAAACAAGCCCACCTATAGACCTCAACCATCCCTCTCCCTTACCAACTCACATCCTTGCACCTCTGAGTCCCACCAGAAGCAGGACAAATAGTCATGCAGTTGCTGCTTCCATCCGGTCCATTTGAAGTTTCTGGGTTGACCATTTGTCCATTAATGGTCTTAGGATGACATTCGCAACCCCCGATTCCGGAGCATCCGCCTACGTAGCATTCCCAATGTCCTTGGCCTGGATAATAGTCGCAATACCTGCAACCACTGATGCAGTATTTTGCCTGAGCCCCTGCAGCCGCGAGGAGGACACCAAAGGCGATTGAAAACTTCATGCTAATGTATGAGATATGAGAGTTGGTTGAGGATAAATGCGGTTTTATAACAGTCTATTATTATTATTAGTTAAGTAAATCATACTCTTATAGTGGAGGAATACTTGCCGTGATATTTAATTCTGTCTTTTAGTAATTTATAATATAATATCTTCTAATATAAAAGTGGAAGGAAATCTCTTATATACTTAAATTTGTCTGCTATCTGGCATGGCATTTACATCTGTATTTTTCTATACCATGGTAATCTCTGCGCCTGTCTTACCAGCTCAGACCTATTCTACTAAGTGGAGATATATTCCTATTTACTATAATAAAC
>JABSSZ010001138.1:0-24452 GCA_013755755.1 Fusarium sp. NRRL 25184
AGCGGGTCTAGGAGCCGCTGCCGCTGGTGCTGGAACTGCAGCTGCCCTGTCTCGCAACAAGGATGAGAAGCCTGTTGAGGACAAGATTCGTGAGGAGCCTGCGGCTGAGCGTAAGCTTGATCAGACGGAGTCGCACAGGCCTATCACTGGAGCTGTTGCGCCGCAGGTGGGAACGAACAAGCCTGTTATTCATAAGTGCCAGAAGTGTGGTGAGGAGAATGATATTAGCAAGTACTTTACATCTGACTCTGGAAAGATCTAATTGGATTGGATTGAAATAAGGGATTAGCATACGATTATGAAGCATGTTTGTATTTAGCCATGTATGGAGTTTAGTAACCAGATGATTCCTATTTGTTTCACATTTGATCCATTACATATCTTTGCGTGTTAACGTGAAATTGTTCCATTATCATGTTCACCCGTTAGATGAGAATCGAACTACTCCCCGTCTACCAAGCCAATTGTTCAGCACCCTTGCCACAAGCCAAACTCGAGCAAAATCCCATATCACTCTCCGTTCCACGAGAAGCATCGGAAGGGACATGCTGCGCTGGATTGATCTCCTTTCCAGTTACCCTCTCCAACTGATGATGCCCTTTCAAGATACCTCTGACGCGATGCTGAAAGTAAAGTGGCCCCTGCTCCATCTTGGGATGCATCTCGCCATTCACAAAAACGCCGGCATTAAGGTTCTTCTGCGCGTTATTGCAGAGCCATTTATCCTCAGCCAAGATCCTCTTGAACATGGCGTCGATCGTTTGGAAGCTTTCGTCGGTGGCGTTCTTATGTCGGTACACTTCGTATTCCATGGAGCAATGACTGGGTGAAGTGGGAACGCATCGCATCATGTAGAAGAAGTTGGGGCTATCATGTTAGAAGTTGTTGAAGACTGGATGAAAGGCATACCTACGAGACGGTCATGCAAGCATTGGGGAAGTAATAGTTGCTCACGATCCTTAAGCCTTGTTCTTCCATCTCAGGTTTCGTATTAGCAAAGTGCTCGATGTTGCCGCCCTTGGTATCGACTTGATATGCCGATAGATCAGCGATATCCGCTGCATCTGGATGTGCCGTCTTGCAGTGATAACATTCGTTGTAGTTATCAGCCAACGTCTTCCAGTTATAGTCACCGCTCATGCCCCAGGTATGATCAAAGTGATAGTCCTCAAAATTGAAGCCCTGATGTCTTGACATTTGATCAATGTTCTTGAACTCAGTTGAGAAGTCCTCAGGCGTTTTCGAAGAGTCGAGGTTGACCCAGATGAAGCCTTTGGTATCAATATGAACGTGGATAGGCAGAAGACCATTCTTTGTATTGTCAAAGCCTTCCATGTCGTCATATCCTGGAGCTTTCGCGAGCTGACCATTAAGACCATATGACCAACCATGGTATTTGCAAGAGAGGATACTGGACTTTCCCTTATCTTCAGTCATGATAGGAAAAGCCCGATGTCTACAAATATTGTGAAATCCATTGATCTGTACCTGCTTGTTCTTCACCAGGAAGAACGAGAAGCCTGCTTGCTCAAACTTGACCCACGAGCCTGGCTCTGTGAATCTGAGCTTGTGTGTTATGAGGATCCATTTCTTAGCAAAGATGGCCCGTCGTTCGAGTTCGTATATTTCTGGAGATCTGTACCAAGATGCAGGTAAAGCTCGTGCTGTGGAAGTGTTGTCTTTGAGAAATGCGGGTACGGGATCTTTATAGGGTCGGGATTGTGAGAGATACCTCGCTAGCAAGGATACGAGTGCGGCAAGTCCAGCAGCTGAGAAGAGATAGTGGATGAAAGAGGGCGAGATGGAGATGGACATATTTGCGAGTGTTAGACAAGGTTAATGGTTAAAGCCGTTGTTGCACTGACGAGTCATGAGGAGGGTCTTTATGGACATGTTTAGATACTATCTCAAGTGGCTGTCTTCATGTGATGTGCCACTATCTATCATCAACTCGGACTCTGACCGCCCAGAAACAATATTCCGGGGACTCCGACTACGCGTCCGCCGTCAGGTGGCTGTAGCGAGGACACGGAGCCAATCGGTCGGAGCACGGGAAGAATCCGTGTTCGGTCCGTGTCCGACCTTGGTCACGAGGCTTACCATGATAAACAAACACGGAAACTAGCCAAAACCAAACGACAATTCCACTACAGACACTGCAAATAGCAACAAATAATTCGATCTGTGATTTCTTCGATGGAGATATACTGATAAGCCGAGGAGGCATACATGCTCCATTAAATCTCCATCGTGAGACTCACCTCTCTGGATATTGGTCTTTGACAAAGGACATGGCCACTGCAATTACTCAATCTATAAATAAATTCAAATAAATGTAGGAAGTGCTCCTCTAGAACAGTCTCGCCAAGGAGTATCCTATTCACACTCCGCCCTAAGCATATACACTCAAACTAGATCATCTTGGCCAGGTCATAACAACCTCCCCTATTGGTGCCCATATCACCCATCACTTCACCCCGCCTTCTCTCGATAGCGCTACTCTTCTGGTTTGTGGGGTAGTGCGTATCAATTTCCACTGAAGCTTGGATAACCGAGCGTCCCAGTCTGGAGAGTTATCACGGAAATTTACTGATGTAGATTTAAAAGCGACTTGCGTCTCCATCATTTACTCAAAATCTTGCATATTATTTCTACACCATGTCATTTTAAAACTTCCACAATGTCGAATCTTGAGACCCCGGGTCCTGTCAAGGAGAGTCGTGATCAGGAGAAGGTCGTCATGGCTGATGATGTGTCGTATCATGTCAGCACTGTCCATGAGCTCGGCAATGTTGTTGATCCGATCCTTTCGGCTAAGATCAATCTTGTCAACGAGGTAAGACCACTAAGAGATGATGCCAGTTGATGATACTAACTTGTAAGACCATCAACGAAATCGGATGGACCAATTTCCATCTCAAGCTCTGCTGCCTCTCGGGCTTCGGCTACGCAGCTGACTCCCTGGTAGCATTCCTCCAGAGCGTTGCAGCCGGCCAAGCCTACCTTGAGATCGGTCATGGAGGCTACCCTACTGGTCCGACCATGGCTCTGTACGCTGGACTACAGATGGGAGCTCTCTTCTGGGGTTTCGGAGCTGATATCATCGGTCGACGCATCGCCTTCAACACAACGCTATTCATCGCAGCCATTGCTACTATCGTCGCAGGAGCTGGTCCCAGCTGGGTTACCTTTTGTGTCTTTGTTGCCTTTCTTGGCTTTGGGGCTGGCGGTAATCTTGTGTTGGATCCAACTGTCATGCTGGAATTTGTCCCTGCCAAACAGCAATGGGTTATTACTGCTATGGCTGGATGGTGGGGTGTTGGTCAGGCCAGTGCTGGTTTCATCGCTTGGGGATACTACTGTGAGTTCTCCCCCCTTTCTCTGGAATGGTGACTGACCTGGTCCTCTCTGCAGCCCGAAACGATTGGACTTGTGTCGCTGCGGTCGAGACATGCACATGGCAGAACAACAAATCATGGAGACTCATCATGTTCACCGGTGGAGCACTTATGTTGGTCATGTCTGCCCTCCGTATCCTCATCATTCGACTTCCCGAAACTCCAAAGTTCTTGGTTACCAACGGCAAAGAGGAGGAACTTGTTGCTATGCTCCAGAAGCTTGCCAGCACTTACAAGCGATCTTGCTCATTGACACTTGAGAACCTTCAGGCTTGTGGCACAGCTCATACTCCCGAGCACGGTGGTAGCAAGGGGTCGGCTATTCGTGGCTTGGGCAAGAGTCTCGTTGGTCACATCAAGGGACTCTTTTCGACCAAGAAGCTGGCTCTGTCGACTTGTCTCATCTGGTTGTCATGGACTTTGATCGGCCTTGGATACCCTCTATTCTTCCTTTACCTCCCGTGAGTCCTACCAAGCCCAACAGACTAATGGGGTACAAACTAACAGACACAGATCCCTTCTCAGCAGCCGTCTTCCGGACTACAAGCCCTCTTTCACCGAGACCTGGCGCGACTACACCATCACTAACATCTGTGCCATCTTCGGTCCCCTCATTGCCGCTGGCCTTGCGGAAGTAAGCTTCCTTGGACGACGATACACAATGGCCATTGGAGCTGTGATCACAGCCATCTTCTTCTTCTGCTACACCATCATCAAGACTCCAGCCCAGAATCTTGCTATCAGCAGCTGCATCTGTAAGCTCACCCTGTCCGTTATATTGTTAGTACTAACAGGTCTCAGCTGTTTGCATCAACCTCTACTATGGTACTCTCTACGCATACACTGCTGAAGTATTCCCCTCTGCCCATCGAACTACAGGCAATGGCATCGCGGTCTCGCTCAACCGTATCATGGGTCTTCTTTCTGCCGTCATTGCGGTGACGGCTGACACTACCACTATAGCACCCTTGTATATTTCAGGGACTTTATTCTTTGTGATGGCTATCGTTTCTGTCATTCTGCCATTCGAACCGTATGGTCGAAGTGCGTCCTAGGGAAGGGAGGCTCTCAAGTTATCATGAGAGGTTCAAACCTCAAGTGCCATCCTGTCAGTGGTTGTTCAGTAGTATTGTTTATCATTTATGCTGTTTCTCTATGACTTAGCATTCAAAAGTGATTCATGTCCCACCAGTCCATGTTCATACTAAAGTTCTCCCCCATCGGTCCAAGAGTCTCCCAAGGTCCCCAGGCCAAATCATGCGCAGTCACATGTTCATTACTAAGCCCATGCTGGACCGTAATGGAGTCACTCTCCACTGTCTCTTGCGGATTTCTATCCGTTCTCTCCGATACCCATGCTGGAGGTGACGCGTATTGAGCTGTTGACTCTCGCATATCTGTTGGCGGCGAACTTATCTCGGATCTTGGTAGACCGTCTTTATCCTGAATGGCTGCATGGCCGCCCCAAACATCTCGACCATGAACGCTTTGATCATGGTAGTTGGGAAATTGTGGTGCAGCTACGTCTAGCAAGACCCAGATGAGTGATGTTCTGACAACGGCTGGGGGTGATTGGTTAGTCGCCGTCTGGGTTGAGCGATCGGTGGATTCGATGAACTGATCCAGAGTATGCTCCTGATATACATGTTAGTGATTTAATGGGTGGTGGTTATGGAGTGGAGGTCATACGATCGTTTTGCAAACTGGCCAACTTGCCGCCATATCCCTCACCAAATTCCTGCAAACCTCGAGATTTCTCACGGAGGATGCCTGCAACTGACTATCATTCGTCCTTGTCCAGTATAGATGCAGCGTGCTGGCGATGGCTGCTGCCTGGGCAAAGAACGGATCAGCAAGTTGAAGATTCTTCTCCTCCGCTGTTCGAATCAACCTCGAGACCCAAGTACAGTGTCTTAAAGCTTTCAGATAAGATGCTCTCCAGAATGAGTCGCCTCCAAGTCTGCTCTTTGGTGTTTCAGCCATGACCGTATATAGGGCTGGGTGATTGAGGACGCAGTGGATGGTATGGTAGGTCATCTGAACCCGGAGCCATGGCAGCCAATCCATTCGGTTATTCTCTACCTCCAAGGGTGAAGTCTCTGGGAACTTGGCTGCGTTATAGCTTATAGAAATCGGATGGACCATTTCAATCTCCAACAGTCGCGAACCAAGACTGGTGTAGTCAGAATCCGGATGCCAAGGACGTTTGGCCAAGCCTTCGAAGCACTTGGCGACATACAGCCTGACACCACTCCAAAGATCGCAGAGCTTCAGGGAATGAGACCACACGTCAACGAAAGTCTCCCTCAAGCCGGAGTCGGTAGCTTTGGGGGCTGGGATACAGCTACCAAGAGAATCTCGCGTCTCGACTGTGAGAAACTGCGGCGCATCGATACTCGTTGTTATGGAAGGCAACAGGACTGGCCTACCGCAAGATGAGCTTAGGTACTGAATACTCCAGAACAGTCGGGACATTTCCTGTGACATGGTGGAGCCGTTTGCATTACGCTCACTGCCAGGAAGGAGTTGGATCATGTTTTGCACAGTTGCTATATCAAAGCCAGCCATGGGGATGTTGCCCACTATCACACCGTTAGTAAACGCAACGCTGTGTTGCAAGATAGTCGATACCAGCTTACAGATGAAGTTGTAGTATGCTAGTAGACACAGCGCCTGAGCACACCTAATAGTCACTCTGCCCTCCGCAATTCTGAGCATAACACCTCGCCGAGCAGTTTTGTTATACGAGTCAGGGCTTTGAAGGTTATCCATAGGCATATCATCCATATTATAAGTCATGCCTAAAGCCAGCATGGCATATATCAGTTCCTCAGATGTATCTGAGGGTAGTAACGGGCGCTCGCCAAAAAGCCAAAGAGGTTGTCGATGTATATGGCGAAAGTAAAAGTCAATGGCTCTTGTAGTGACTTCCGTTGGTATTGAGGATCTGTTTTTTGATTAACACGTATAAGCATGGTTTTAGGGAAGGCACTTACATCAATGGAAGGGTCATATGAGGAGAGGTTGATGAGAATGATGGTATACGGTTATTCCTGTCTGACGCCGAGGTGGGTGTAGTTTCTTGCATTGATGGAGGACTGCATATCGTCAGTGTATATAGTCCCGCCGCTTGAGTTAGAGTACTATTCAACGTACACAACTCGGCTTATTAAGCTATCCAACTTATCCTCAAGTTGTTCAAGTCGACTGGACTGCAGCTCTTGGTAAGAGGGGTGAGATACTTGGATGAAGGTCCTTACCATGCGATTCTCCATTCTGGTTGTGATATCGCTGATAGGGATGGCCTCGGTGAAGGAGCATTGTTGACGAAGACGTGTACATGCTGAGCATCGTGGTTTTTCACCCGGACAACGGACCTTCTTACGACTGTAATATCATCAGCAATTATATCTGCCATTGCCGACATGGGCATAAATGTACCGGCAATTATCACAAGCCTGAGCAACCCGTCGATATTGTCTTGATCGTGGGGCACTCATTCTGTGTGTTTAGTAATATGGCTTGTGCAGAGACTGGAGAGCGCTCAGAGCCGGTGAGGATTATATATTCTACGCGTCTGGCTACTGAGTCTGGGCCTTGAGTCAAAAGTGCGGGGGTAAGAAGCCACTGAGAACAGAGCTTGGCCTGCTTAAATTTCCGGGTCTTGCCTTATCCTAATTTTGCGATAAGAGACAGTGGCTTTTCACGGCGAAAACCTTCTTCAACGGGATCAAGTGAGAAAAAGAAACTGCAGTGCGTGCTGAACTCTTTCATATGAGTGTCGCATTATTTTCAGTTTTTATTCTTCCCATTAAATGCAGACAATGGTCGGTGTTGTCAATTGGTGTTATCCTGCTGCTTTAATGCGTGTAGACCGAGCCCTTGTTTTTCTGCAATGAAATCAGCAAGCTGCCTGAAATCATCCTCTACCAATTAGTATAAGCTGTCTACATTTCTTATGATCTCATAATAACAAATAGATAACTTGAAGCCAACTGTGATATCAATTAATGCCGTCTAAATGCTATGCCTCTACAATTTGCTATCTGCTCCTACCCCAGGGATGCCAAAGTTGGAGATATCCTCCTTTGTCTCACCATCTATCGCAAGCTCTGCTAAAACACGACCAATCGCCGGAGCAAACTTGAACGCATGACCTCCACCCAAGCCCACGATAACATTGGGATGATTCTTCAACGGGCTGATGATGAATTGACGATCCGGCGTGATGGCATATTGACAAGTGACTGTTCGAATGGCCTGTCCCTTTTCCGGTATTAAACCACCCATAAAAGAGGTCAACTCATTGAACAGATCGTCAGATGGAACAAAGGTGCGTTCTTCGGGTGTCATGAAGTTGTTGGAAGTATCGCGGCCTGCCTTGATTGTTGGCTCGCCGTAGCTGGGGAATCCGTAGAAATATCTGTTGCCTGCCCAGATCCATACGGGAAACTTGGTATCGTCGAATGGTGCTATATCAGCTGGCTTGTAGTAGGTGACCTGCTCTTGCATAATCTGGAGCGGGATGTTTGTGCCAAGCGGAGTGATGAGCTTGTTGATCCACGCGTCGCAAGCCAATATGACCTTATCGGCGTGGAATTGACCACGAGACGTCTTAATAGTCATGCCTTTTCCGTTTGAATCTGGGATCAATGCGTCCACGCGTGTCTTCTCCTTCAAAACAGCGCCGTTGGCACGAGCTTGGAACTGCATGGCCGCCACAGATTTGGATGCATGCACTATCCCTGAGTCAGCAGTGTAGATCGTCTGAACGCCTTCTGCAATGTCAAAAGAAGGCCAGCGTTTCTTGACCTCTTGAGAGCTGAGGACCTCATACGGGATGTTGTTTGCGTCAAGACTTCTCATGAACTCTGAAGCACTCATGCTCTTCTCGAACTTGTTCAGAGATGCTCCATCATCGACCAGCTTGGGGAAGAAGACGACGCCTCCCGTGATGGTGAGCATTTGAAGACCACTTCGACGTTCCAGCTCAGCCCAGTCTTTGTAAGCTGCTCGAGCAAGTGCTACGTAATCTGGTGAGCCATAGGAGGTTCTGACGATACGGGATGTGTCGTGTGAAGATCCGTAGATATTGCCAAAGTCATATTGCTCGAAACCGATAACAGTCGCTCCTTTGATGGTGGCTTGATAGGCTGCTGCGCTACCAAGAGCACCGAGGCCAACGACGGCCACTTGGAAGTTGCTGTTTGACATGCTGGAATGAGACTGGATAGGCAGGAATTGTAAAATAATTGACAGATTTTGAGGGATAAAATGAAGTAAATGGCCTGCTATCTCATACTCTCGTCACAACGCCCTTCCTTATAATCGTGTCTAGGCTGATCTAGCATGAACCTTATCTTATCTTATCAGGCCGGGTTCCCAAGTTGCTCCGTACCCACTGGAGTTTTAACGGAATTTCCGTCCCCACCACGGATTCTCACGGATTCTGCACCCGAGACCAAAGTGTGACTCTGGACCAACAAGACATTTCTATCAAGGCTTGGGACGTTGACCAATACAAGGTACGCTCCAGCGTCTGTCGCAAGAAGATGCTCCCGTAAGTTTCACGAGTATTTCTCTGCTGGTAAAGAACATGATAAAAATAGCCACGATTCACCTTTACGCCGTTCTCAATGAACCAGAGTAGAGCTTGTCGGAATGGTCCTCCAGTGCGATCAACTGGGGACACAGGTCCAGCATCTTGAGAACATCGAACAATGATTACAAAGGACAAAACACGCTCCTGACGTTCCTTGATGGGGCGTGGCAGAGGTGCTGACGAATGCCCATGATGTCTTGCGGCAGTGGACACTCTCTGGATATAAAGCGGTAATAAGAGTCTCACATAGACGGGGCGGCAACAGCACCTTGGGGCCAAAGCGCGGCAACAACACCAGGCGTTACACAGCGGCAACAATACCATTGGACGCCGAGGTTGATGTATTGGCGAGTGTAAAGAGGGGTTAAAGGTTACACGATGACGAGCCGGGAGTCTGACACGGCTCGTCTGACAATTATTCTGCCTGCATTTATTCTGCCTGCATTTAGAGGAGTTGTCCTGTAAATACCCCAGCTTTCAACCCTATTATCCAGTCCAATCCCAGAGCAAACTGCCCTCAACTCTTTCTCTCAACAAATCATTTTATTGTTGTAGTCTTTTATATCATTTGCTTCGACAGGCGCATTCAATATGGGAATTAATTCCTCGAACCCAACTCGTGGCCCCTCGCCTGTCCCGCCGCAGACAACGGTCAATAAACCAGTCTTGGACCGGAAACCCACTGTAGACAAAGTGGCAGACGGATCCACAGCTCATGCAAACGCTGTCAATGAAACCTTCACTTGCAAGGATGCTCCAGTTGAGAACCAACGTCCTCTCAAGGTCCGTGTAATCGGCGCTGGATATTCCGGCGTCTACCTCGGCATTAGAATCCCGCAGCGTCTGCGGAATATTGATCTCAAGATCTACGAGAAGAATGAAGGTGTCGGCGGAACGTGGTGGGAGAATCGGTACCCAGGTTGCGCATGCGACATTCCCTGTAAGCGGAAGAACTTTGTACAAGATCGCAGTCTATTGACATTCCTACCTATAGCCCATTCTTACCAGTACACTTTCGCTCCAAACAAGGCTTGGTCAGGCTTCTATGCCCCTTCACACGAGATTTGCGCCTACATCGACGACGTGGCAGAGAAGTATGGTGCCAAGCGCTTCATCCATCTCGGGCATAAAGTGACAAGCGCAACTTGGAATGATACCACCAAGAAATGGTATTTCTTGCCTGGCCTTAACTCAACCAAACGCTGACATCATCTAGGCACGTCACAGTTGAGACCAACACAGGAGAGAGCTTCGCCGAGGAAGTGGATGTCGTTGTTGCAGCTAGAGGTAACCTCAACACAATCTCCTGGCCTGACATTCCTGGCTTTGATACCTTCAAGGGCAAGAAGATGCACTCAGCTGCGTGGGACCAGGAATATGACTTTAAGAACAAGAATATTGGTGTCATCGGTGGTGGATCAAGCTCGATTCAGATCGTGCCGGAACTGCAAAAGATTGAGGGTGCCAAGTTGAGTTGCTTCGTTCGTAGCAAGGTATGGATATCGAACCGCTTTGGCGATGAGACGATGAAGCAACTAGGGTGGGACCCTTCTGATATTGAATGTGAGTTCGCGAAGCAATACACACGAAGTAACCTGATCTAACAAGGAAACAGTCTCGGCCGCTCGCTTGGCAGAATTTATCAAGAGTGATGATGAATATCTCCGCTTCCGCAAGCGCATCGAGGATGACGGCAACTTGGTTCATCTTTCGACCCTTCGTGGCTCAGAGATGCAGAAAGCGTTCGTCGCTATGTTCTCAAAGATCACCAATGATGTTCTCGGTTCACGACCAGATCTTCTCGAATCGTTCTCGCCGGCCTTTGGCGTGGGTTGTCGTCGTCTGACACCAGGACCAGGTTATCTCGAGGCTTTATCTCAGCCCAACGTCAACTTCATCACACAGGGTATCGAGAGTATCAACGAGACTGGTTTGAAGCTCACAGGACCTGAGGGACGACAAATCGACGTCGATGTGTTGGTCTGCGCAACAGGTTTCCAGACCAACTACACCCCTCCTTTCCCTGTCGTCGGCAAGCATGGAGTAACACTAAAGGATAAGTTTAACCCGTTCCCTGCGACGTATCTCACTATGGCTGTGGATGGCTTCCCAAACTACTTTATGATGCTCGGACCCAACTCGGCGATCGGTGCTGGTTCTCTGACCTGTCTTCTCGAGGCAGAAGGCGACTATATCGTCAAGTGCATCCGCAAGCTCCAGAAGGAAGACTACGTGACCATGGCGCCTAAGCCTGCACGGGTGAACGACTTTGCAGACTACATTGGGGAGTACTTCAAGAAGACAGTCTACATGGATGACTGTAAGTCATGGTACAAAATCGGTGGCGGGCATGGCGATAAGATCTCTGCTCTTTGGCCCGGAAGTGTCATGCATGCACTAGAGACGATGAGGGCACCGAGATGGGAAGACTTTGAGTTTGAGGAAATGCATGAGAATAGATTTAGATGGTTGGGCAATGGGTGGAGTATGTGTGTTATGGAGGAGGAGGAGCAGGGTGATCCGAGTTGGTATGTCAACCCGGATATAGTGGATGTGCCGCCTGAAGGGAAACCAGAGAGGGATCCCAAGTACCTGGCCAGACCATTCTCTTATTGAAGATATCACCATGCAGTCAGCGGAGGAAGTTCTCAGATAGAGACCGTAGAGGTCTTGCACCATTGTATGGCCAAATGGCATCGCATTATGAGGGGGATATAAGTCAGAGAAACTAGCAATGTTTTTGTCTTTTTCAAATCAGCAAAACCCCTCATCAAGAGACTCGTGCCCGTTCTTGCTACTGAGTCAACAAGATCCATGCATCTCCCAGAATCTTAGGCAGGGCTGTAAGTGCCATTGGGGTTGTGGATGAAAGTTTGTTCCGCGCGTCCATTCTCGAAATCAACTTCCTGAGTGACGCCAACAGCTTGAACGTCGATGATACTACCTGCCTCGAATGATCCAGTGCAAATATACCACTGATTCTTGGGCCAAATAGTGTAAGTTGTACTTGGCTCAGCTGGGAACGTGGCTGTAGGACTGGTGATTTCGGGATTGTCTGGGGACGGAGCACCGAGTCCAATGAATATGTTATCTGACGAAACAATAATAGTCAGTATAGGGTCAAGCAAAGGGTGGCTTGGGGGACTAGAAGTTGGAACGTGAAGAAATCTAAGGTAATACTGACTCTGATTGAGAGGAGTGAAGCTGCTATCAGTTACTATCTGAAAAGCTCCATTACCAGCATCTGCAGTGGGCCTAGTGGGATTAAACTCAGGATCTTCGCCGTCTGAGTTGAAAGTAGTCAGGGCCAGAGTAGTTCCACGAGTAGAGCCACTTCCAAGCGTGACCTGGACGCCCTGAGCGGTTGAGACCATGACATTTGTACCCAGGGCCTGTGCTGGAGAGGTGCCATTGATTCCATACCACTGGCTCGTGATAGAGAAGTTGGTATCGGCTCCAGAAGGAATCATGGGGGATGCCTGATAGATATTGGTAAACACGCTCGGGCCAGGTTGTGGGTTGACCTCAGGAGTAGTCTGGAAGAGGAGATAAGTCTGAGGCTCCTCACTTTGGTTGATAATAGTGATCTGGTAGTTGTTGGGCATGGTGGCGTTTGAAGAAGAAGAGGATAGAGTGATTATTGGAAAGATGATGAATGATGGTGAGAAAAAAATGATTTCCATAGATGGCTTTTGGCCCTCTTATACTCATGAAGTACCTGCTATATTACATAATGCCCGGCATTTTATTAGTTAGATCATGTGTCGAGAGAAGGGATAATCAGGATTTAGGCCTCAACCCCGCAATGCAGGTCTCATTTAAAATTCCTACCTAAACTTGTGGCGGCGAGCTGAACTCATGGTCTAGACTTACAGGAAGGCTGTCCCCGGATTCCCCGGTCTCACGCCATTATTATATCCCCGCATTAATGGTATCACTATGCATTACTTTAAGTCCAGTGATATATTAGTTCTTATCTAGGCTATGTGCTGGTATGATAGGAAAAACGGACAAGCTCACCCATTTCTTTACTATTCTCAATGCAGTCCTCGTATTATCTTTCGAGATATAAAGTATATATTACATAGAAATACTAAATAAAGTAATTTATTATTACCATTATCGAATTCACTTAGTAATCATTAAGGTTGCGCCTCTTAGAGTATGAAGATAACCTATACTATATCACGCGCTAATGCGCGAAGTCTTGATAGAAGCTGCATGTCAGAAGGTGGCTGGCTGAGCTGAGATAATTAGGTTTCACTGCCCGTGCCGTGTCAAATCTAAAGTCAGTCCATTTTCATCTCCAGTAAATGAAAGAAAGTGATCAATGCCTATATCACATTCCTTGCCTGCATGTGCTGTGTTAAATCAGAAATCAGTTCATTTCTATCTCCACTAACTGAAAGCAAATCATCAATGCCTATATCACATTCTAAGGTCTCTGAGGTGGTATACGCTCTCAGCCACAAGTCTCAACTGCAAATAACACTTCTGGCTCACAACTCTATATCACATTCCTTCACTGGTGCACAATTTATCGTTTCCAGACTTGGTCGACAAGTGACATGTGAAAGGTCTCACCACCTGAAGTTATGTATCTCACATGAGAACAGGACATAACCATTTGGGAGAAGGTAAAAGGTTCTGAGTATACATTAGAGTACTGACATTCAGCTCACAAAGATACTCACGACCCAACCTCTCAACACCTGTTTGGGTGCGAAGTCAAGTCTCGCACATTCCACGGGTCATACGGAGACAAACAGCTGCATCCTCAGCCGCAACTCTATTCTGGAGCTGAAGAATCATGAGAGCTTGACAACTACCTGTACCAAACTCTGCCAGAATTCTTTTCACTTGACCTGGATTGAAGTTCATAAATAGCCTCGTTCAACCAAGTGTAATCTTCTCTTGTTTAGTATCAATATTTACAACTTCTATCTCTCTGATCGTTACAACTCTTTCCGAAAAACCACTTTATCCATCAACACAACTCTCACCATGTCTCAACCCCATACTCAGAGAACTGGATTTAGCCCCTTCCAGCAAGGAGGATACATCTACATCTCACCTAAACAAACTCCCTCCTGGCCTGTATTTGACGTTCTCAGATCCGACACGGGACCAACTAAGTATCTCGTCACGATGCCATCTAGCTACGCTTCTGCACCACCTGTCATCACCGCAACGAGCCCAGTTGTCTATAAAAACGGCGGCAGCTTTACGCCAATCAACCTGCATCTGGCCAATGGGCTTGGACCAACTCAGTGGATCTTCTCTGGATAGAAATCTGAAAGTCCGTTGAACTCTGTCACTTTCAGACTACGACTTATGGGTGAAACAGTCGTTATTCTACAGCTCATGTAGTTATGTTAGCTGCACCTTTCGCTGCACCTTTCGCAATCTACCAACTATGGGTTGTAGTACTTCGCTTCGATACAATTTCATTCTTTCAAATCTCTTGCACCGCGCCTGTCGTTTCTGGGACACAATGGATCACTAGATATGGATGGCATCCATCTTCTAGGATTACTATCACTCTTTTAAAAACCTTGAAAATTATCAGAATGAAACTTTCACCAGTTCATCCTGGCTACTATCAGGGAATTCTTCTACTGTGTTTTGAGTTTGCCACTTAATCCTAAGTAAACCCCGTATGAACGAGGCCCTACGACTCGTCGCGGAAGTGGCAGGCTGTTCCCAGGGCTTTTCCAGTTTTGTCTCCGTCCCGTATTCCTGCCTGGCTGGTGTAACGTCGCTTACCAAGAAAAACTTCAAATGGCTATGAATGGTTGTTTAACCTTCTGGTCACTATAACTAAATGATCTATTTGTGCATGAGTTGTAGCCCAGTTAGCCAGTGGCTGGCTGAACTTTAAGATATCACATGCTCTCTATGTTTAGTGGATCGTTGCTGGAGTATCATGGCAGGATTCTAATGCTAGGTAGAGACAATCACATAACTGGAATGAACAGTTCGCCAAAGTAGCCAATCGCATTATTCTTCTAGCCTAGACCGGTCGGGCCGGACCGCATAATCACTTTTAGTATTGAGTTCAAAGATGTTAGTCCGTCGGGTCCAACGGCATTAACAGTTCGTGGCTGCTTACGCCAATGAGCTAGGCGCGCCACGAAGAACTTAATATATCAATCATGTACCTTATCCTCATGTTCAGTGGAATTTCAGCTGCCAAGTTCTGGACGTACGTGGTTAGTAGATATATACTTTAACATTTACTAAGCGATATTGAGATATTCCATATGCCACTGACGTGGTCAATAATACAGTAAAGGATAACTAAATGCAATTTGTTGGTTGGAAGGTTCACGATTCAGACATTTTATAAGCCGCATAAGCTCGCGAACCTATGAGTCTTAGTGCCACTACCTACAGTTTCGCAAAGTAAGCATCCCAAGCTTCAGCCAGACTGTCGTGACCTACCCTTGACCAAAGAGCCTGGATTCCATGAGATGGGCCCACCTGGTAAGTAGTGCCCTCCGTGGCTCTGCGGATACCTCGCCAGGCCATTCTCATACTGATTAGATTGCCTCTTGATCAATGAATTTGCATCTTTATTCAGAATGTTTGTTACTGATGCATGCTTATCTGTTTACGTAACAGTTTGTACTATATAATAGCCTATAGCCTAATTATTTTAAGAAGTAAACCTTATAATAAGGATAAGGCTTATTCAACAGAGATATTCGTCTATTGATTCCATATTTGTAATTCATATCTCACCCAATTTTCGAATCATTATACAACTTCTCTAGCGGTCCTACAACGCACTGATAAAACTCTGCTCTGAAGTCCTTTCTTGTAAAGTCAGGAGGTGAATGGAAGCCACAGCGTAAGCATTGATCAACCACTGCATTCCACTCGAGCGCATTATTAAGTGCGACTGCCTTGGACAGTCTCTCCGCTGTGTTGAAGTCAGTCAACTCCTCCGTAATCCTATGGTCGTCAAGTTCCTCTTGTGCCTCAAGCGTTGCTACAGTAGAGAGCTCAACCAAAGTGGCTCCGAGACGAAATATTGCTTCGTTGCGAATAACCATCTGGCGGGTGGTTGCTTTCTCAGGCTGTGATCCTCTAGTGAGAATGGAGGAGGGAAAGGTCTGCATGATAAATGTGCAGTCTTTAAAGGCCATCTTTGAGTTCCTTGGTAGGATATGTATGTCATTGGTTGACCACCAATCTCCCAGCCAAGAAGTGGCATGTAGTTGAAGAAGGGAAGACGCTAGTAGAAGGGCTAGCTCGTATCTGTCAGTAACCTCGTTCCCAAAAGTGTACTGTGTGCCTAAATGACCCCTGTTCGAGAGTAAGCTGTGAAGGGTGATTGTGTTTCGCGATCTTTCTGAGGTAAGAATGTGCTTTGGTAGGTGAATATAGTGCTTGTGTTCTTCCTGAAGTATGAATCCAATACACCGGACTTCAGACTTGCACAAAGATTGCGTGAGCTCTTTGCAGAGATCCTTGATATGCTTTTCAACTTTGAGACTGGGTAAAGTAGCTGTCCCTACTGCAGCAAATGCCACAACGCCTGGAGATCGGGGTAGATCTTTTGGAAGATCATCATCTTCAAACGCTTCAAATTCTGCATTCTGCCAGTCTGCGTTTCTAACAGACTGCTCGCCGCCACCTACTTGAGGCATCTTGAAAGATAACTTGAACCTATGAGGTCCCTTTTTCCCAGTCACTCGATCTTCGAGTTGGAAATGGGTTAGGTGAGGTTTCGCGCAGCAGCAAAGCCATCCAGAACAAAGGGCGCTATGTAGACTCATAGCTGCTTGTCTGATAGAATCCCAGTAGCTTAAGTCAGCCTTTTTCGACTGAGGGGGTGCTGTTTGTGCTTGTGATAATATTCCTGGTGTCATCTGCTCCAACTTTGTGTTGTACTTTTCGAGATCTTCGAGTAGTTGCTTGTGCTTGCTGTGTTTTATGCACTTTTTGATCTTATGCCATGTTTTCTGGTTCTCGTATTCCGTTTTCTCGTACCATTGCTAGGATAACTGTCAGTGAGTCTCCCATCAGATATAGCTGCCAATTACCTGCTGCTTGCCAATTCCGACTACCTTTCCCAACTTTTCTAGTTTCTCCTGAATATGTTTTATGATCTCGGTATATACATAATAGCGATGTCCAAGTTTTTCTTTGAGGCTCTTCTCAAGGCCCTGAGCTAATGCCTTCTCCCATTCTTCTTTATTAGTCTTGTCTAAGAAGTCTTCCAGGTCCTTATCTTCAACCAGGCCCCTTAGTAACACACTACAAGAGTGTCGGAATCGTGAATGTTCAGCATGCAGCGACACGATAAGATCATTCATGGCGATTTTATGATGCAGAAGTACCTGTGCATCGTTCTCATAGAATTTCAGGCCCTTGACAACAATCGGTATTCTATTTCTGGCTGTTAGTATTATTCCCGGCGCTTTTCTGGCATACTTGCAGCCCAATAATAAGTCCTACTATTTCGAATCCAGACATTTTTATAGGTCTCTCAAAGCCTAGAAACGTGTGTGTGAGTGAAATCGATACTTATTCTGTCGCTGATAAGAAGAAGACTGGGCGAGGTGAGTTTTAATGTGAGCTTCTTCAGAGCCTGATTATGATAAACGGGGGGTTGAAAGACGAATCAGGGATTCTCCATTGCGAGTATTGAAGCGCTGTGGCGCCCTGCAGCTTCTCGTGGCACAGAATGATTGGTGTTGGTTAGCTGTCTGTTGGTTCCAGCATTGATCACCTGCATATGTTACCAGAACTGGCGATTGCACAATCAACCCCCCTCTTCAGAAGTAAATCTCAAAGCATGAGGCATTTCTTTCACTAAGTAGAGTGTCGCGTCTTTCGCAAATATGACCACTATTAGCGACTGCTATATTCAGTGTTCAGGTTCTTTCCGTCACCTCATCAAGACCCTGGATACATCAACTTGTGATAGCAAAGATGGAATCTCTCTCAAAAGTGTTGCAAATGAACATTCGCGTTTCGATGTTTGGGCTGGGAGTGTCGGCGCAAAACATCCCCCTCACAAGCGGATCTCGCTTGACTATCGCCTCAGAGACTCGAGCTTTTATACAGTCCGAGTTGTAGACATACTGCAACGCCTTGATAGTACTCTGAGCACGAGTAAGTCCACCCTCTCGTTTCTCTGATACTTCTGACAGTTCTAACTGACAAGCAACAGCCGCACAACTCATAGGTGGCGAAAGGCCATTGTTCCAAAACGTTCAGCCCAAATTCGATCGACAACGGGATGATGACTCAGACCAATCATCGATGATTTCATCAACCGAAAGCTCTAGTTCTGACGAAGCGGATATGCTGACTTCTGAGAGTCAAATTGCTGCGTTATACGAGTCAATCCAAAACTCAGTAAGGCATCTGTACTCACTCGCGATGGTCATCAGGCAGCCAGTAGCAACAGACAGATTATCTAGAGCATCTAAGATCGAGGTTGATCATTTTCTTACGTTTGATCAACGGCATGTCGACGAATGCTTTCCCGACGTTTCCCCTGTGCTAAAGAAACGGCTTGCTAAGGCAATTACCCGTCGTCGTCAGCTGCTTATATACAACGAGCAACACTACCGAAAATCCTCGGAGCCTCAGCCATCGGAGCAGACGACAGCCACTAGTCATCTAGCAGAAGATGACGTCAAAAACAAAGGAATTGACCTGGATGTGCAGCCGCCTATAGCGGTCTCTCATCCCACAGAGCACCTGGCTAGAAAAACAGAAAGTCATACGCCTACCATCTCCAAAGGAAGCCTGCTGGCGAGTACCGAAGCGACCAGGTTTGTTCCCCCAGTCGATATGAGGGAAGAGCCAGATATTCAGTCAGAATCCGGAACTATCTCAACCTTTGGATACACTGGAAACGACAAAGAAGGGCTTCGAGTACCCCCTCGTCCGCAGGACGACAATGGTGAAGCCCTTGATCAGTTCCTCTGTCCTCTTTGTTATCATTTGATCGAGGTAAAAGACGAAAGGGCCTGGACGTTCGTAAATACTCCTGAAGCCTCCGGTAAGATTACTAATGTAATACAGAAGACACGTTTTCCGAGATTTGCAAGCATACGTATGCACCTTCGATAACTGCGAAACACCTGATATCTTGTTTGAGACACGACAGGATTGGGTACAACATGAGTTTGAACACCACCGAAGAGAATGGCACTGTAACGATTCGAAGCATAAATCCTGTCACAGCGAGACAGAGTTCACCAAACATATGAAAACCCTGCACGGGCTACAACTTTCCGAACCCCAGCTTCTGTCTCTAGCCAAACTGTGTGAGCGATCTAGCTCAGCCAATGTTGTCAATTGTCCCTTATGCAGAGATGGTCACCATGACGTTACAAATGGATTTGAGTGTCATAAGCCTTCTTCGCTGGTGAGAAAGGCTGGTGAATATACCTATTCAGAGTTGCCTGGAAAGAGTAAGTGCCCAGAAAGCTACTTCTAGACAGGACACCAATCTAATATGCCTCAGTCAAGCTGGATATGGCCAAGCTACCCGAAGGAAACTTCAACCCCAGTACAGATAACGCCCTCATGAAGGTGACTCCCTGGGTGATCTCATTGCCAAACGACTACGTAATGGAGGGAAATCTAATACCAGATACTTCCGAAGAGACGGACCAAGCCCATCCTACCATAGCCCCAAGAGAACCTTGTTTAATACTTTCCAGTGACTTGAAACGTCACATCGGACAGCACTTGGAACGGCTGGCTTTGTTTGCGCTTAACAGATCAAAGTTTATGCTCGATGACGGAAAGTCAGCTCACACGGAGGACGCAATCGCGAGGTCACAGACAAGCCTCGAGTCGTTGTATTCATTCAACAGTGTGAACAGTAATGAGAACCAGAGTCATGTCCAAGCGAATTATACCGCCAATGAAAAGCCTGACGTCAAGCTAGACGAGATAGCACGATTCGAAAGTCGTTATCAGATGGCGGACCATGCCCCTATAAAAATTGACGACATTCGCCACCTCATCAACGAGACCCTCATTAAGAGCGAATTCGATTATCAGAGGATTCCTCACGTGCACCGCAGGAGCGAGCATTCATTTTCTCCCGAGGGCAGCCTAGAAAGCGTCATTACAGTAGAGTCGGTGCTCTGGGCTTTTTGTGACCCAGGGGAAACACCCAGCAGTATCCACTACGAGGATCTCCAAAGCCAGGTCATTTACACTCTAGAGAGATGCAAGAAAATGTTTTCCATTTCCATTCTGGCTGGCCTCGAAGGGAAGCGACTGCAGCAAGCTATGCATTTTTTCAGAAGAAACGATATCTGGGATGAAAAATTACCCGTTAAGCATCGTGACCTCAGGATTCTTGCAGAGACTCTACAGGATTCCAGTAATCGAGACATTACTGAATCAGAAAATGGTGTTACCACCTGGAGCACGGAGTCTGGCAGCCCATGGGAGATCGGGCCCATGGCAAAATGGTGCCTCGATCTGCAGTGGAAGTTTTGTGCTCCCATATTTTCCAGTGAAAATACTCCTACAGTGATGCATCTAGACACGGAGTGCATACTGCCTTTCACCGAGAAGTGCACTGAGACAAAGGAAGAGTCCTATGGACAGCCAATTAAATACAAGATTCATAAGCGCCATCTTGAATCAAATGGCTTGGTGAGTTGAAGGAGGGGCCCGAATCCTTTTTCTCGTCACCATGATCTAACAATTCAAACCAGACGATGTACAAACCTGTCTATGTAACTGTAACACGTTTATCTTTCGAGCCTATGTGGCAGAGAGAACTAGTCAAGCTAAAAAGGCTTCAAGCGCTGAACCAAAAGCACGTCGTCAAGTTCATCACTGCGTTCCGTCAAGGCGAAAAAGATCTTTATTTCTTGAGTGAGGCATCCGGTGACGGAAACTTGAACAGTTTCTGGCAGGCATTCCCCCGAGTTCTGACACCCAGTTTGGTTAAGTCTGTGATTCAACAGCTCCAAGGATTAATGTTTGCGTGTTTCGAAGTAAGCCTGACGACTACACTCATAGAAGATGGTGCACTCGTTAGCAATGATGATCTGAACCCAGAAAACATACTCTGGTTCAAGGATCGGAGTGGAGATGGTCACAAAATTGGCACCATGAAGACCTGTCACCAGTCGAGTGCTACCCAACTCGTATCAGGGGAATCCTTTTCAGTCCAACTATATACGCCACCTGAACAGGCAGTTATTTTGTGGAACATGATGTTACATACAGATGACATGTGGGCTATGGGGTGCATTACTCTGGAGTTTATCGTCTGGCTTTTATATGGCCGTGCAGGTTTGTCCAAGTTCCACGACGATCTGAAGTCAGGATTGCCTGACTCAGACCCAAACAGGCGTTTTTGGCAAAATAGCGATAAGGGAAGTAAGGTCCATCATGTCGTGTTAGAGTGGATAGCGTACATGGCCAAGGACCCCGTATGCAGAGCAGGACAGACCGCCTTGGGCGACCTCCTGAAGCTCACTAGGGATCGCCTGCTGGTGGTCGATGTGGTTCCTAGGCTCAGTTTAAATGAGATAGATTTTGAAGATGACAGCAGTCCATGTCGCCAAGAAGTGGGTAATTCATTACCCATTGATTCTAATGACAGGCTTCAGAAACCGGCAGATGGCCCTGTCGCCAAGACGACCGCTGAGCTTTGGAACGAGCACCGCGGGCTTATTACGAAAATGTTCGTTCAGGAGAACAAACATCTTGGAGAAATACAAGAGATTATGGAGACGGGCCACAGTTTCCGCGCCTCTACGCGCAAGTATCAACAGCACCTTGACAAATGGTTATTTGGCGACGATAGCCTCAGCTGGCGAGGGGTAGAGCAAACAGACTGGCAGTCGGAATCAATCAAGCAACATCGGGCACGGCCGAAGGAAGTGTGCGACTTGATGCATCGCATTTTGACGGGGGTCAAAGATGAGAGTTACTGGCTCCCATGCGACCCCCTGCCGCCTCCCGACATAGCCTCTAACCATCGTTAATGACGCTATCTTTCTGCATAAGACGTTACGGAAATCGGAAAACGAAGAGATATAAGAAATTGAATGTGTTTCATGCTGATTTCGTGAAAGCTATCTCGAGCCTAATGAACGTAATTATGGGGATATATTATGTTGATTCAGACATGTCACTAATGTCAGTGATATTTAACAAGGCGTTACTATAAACAACAATTGGTATGAACAGTAACAGGGTTATACCAATTAGTAACGAAAAGCTTACAGGCTTTTCATTGTCAAAGGGTAAGGTGTTATTCCATTGTCCAGTGCCACTAACTACGACCTTGCGGAGTAAGGACCCCAAGCTTGAGTCAAATCATCAAGACCTACCCTTGACCAAAGAGCCGGCCCTAATATGTGAATGAAGTGGGAAGGCTCATTGTATTCCGACGTCGTTCGACGCGAGAGGGAGCCTTGATGGGTGAACTGACTGCTTGTGCTCTTCCTGATGCTAAGTTTTAATGTAGTAGACCTTAAACTGGCATGGAGGTTCCGTGAGCCCTTTGAAAATATCTTATAGTAGTAAATAAAATACTCAAGTAAGTGTAAAGTCTTCGATTTGGCTCTGCAGCGTCTCGCCATCCATCATACCATGCATATAACATTCACTGATAAGAGTATAAGCCCTTCTTAAGTTACTTGATCCTTGGTAGATGTTTTCCCGCAGTATATATGGCATCTGAGTTCTATAGATTAGATAGATTAAGTCATCTAGCATACTTCTAGGTGGAATAAAACCTATATGGCCTGATTAAGTAATACCCTATCTTCGGCCGTTTGCATATATACTAATATCTTTAAAGAACCTTATTATTCTCAAGTATAGACCTTCAAAGGTCTGGAGTAAGAAGAGCAATTCAGAGATTATCTCTATCTGTTTATCATTCATCTCTATAAATATTTTAAGAATTTATAAGAAATTGCCCTTAGCTATCCTCGGAAAATCCAAATCAATATTCTTAAATAAAGTCCAGTCCTTTCTAATAAGATCTATTAGGACCTGGAAGACTTCGCTAATAGAAGAAGCAGCTGGCCGTGACTAGAGCATCTCTCAGTTGCCAATTATAGTCCTCTAGAAAGCCTTAGTAATGCACTGGCTATTAAAATAAGGATCCTGTACTTCTGTTTAGATAAAAGAAATACTGTTATTATACTAATATTTTATATCTCTTATATATTCTGAAGCCGAGCTAGGATTATTGGCAGGGAAGCATGGCCCTACCATCTTAATCTTCATGACATAACAACCCTTAACTTTTAAAGTCTTTTATACCAGATCTAAAGAAAAGAGATCATTTGGAAGCGAAGGAGCCTCTCTGCAGGCTTTATATTAATAATTCGGGTAGTGTTCTTCTTTATGGCAGCTCATAATATACCGAGCAAGCGCCGTTGCCATCCAATCAGGCTTCCATTGCAGCACCCATAAGGGTAGACTTGGACTTCTATCTGAGAATCTAGTACCAGATAGAGGGAGTATCCAAGAATACTAATTTCTCTTTAATAAGAAATCAACTGTCTCTATAAGTATATCATTAATAGATATGCTATCAGAGTATTCAACTTTAACCGGCAGATCTAGAATGTTTTCTCTGGCAAATGACGTAAGTCCTTATAACGCATAGACTTTATCTTTATCCACCTTTGCCTGG
Source organism: Fusarium sp. NRRL 25184 (assembly GCA_013755755.1). Lineage (NCBI taxonomy): Eukaryota > Fungi > Ascomycota > Sordariomycetes > Hypocreales > Nectriaceae > Fusarium > Fusarium sp. NRRL 25184. The sequence goes on from JABSSZ010001138.1 coordinate 23,657, forward strand.
CTAGGGATAAAAGAAACCAATAGATAGTCCAGCATAATTCCTGCAGAGGAATGGAAGTCCTTTCTCATTTGCCGCATTTAGCTCACGGTGGTCAAGGCCCTCGATAGGTACATTACAGAATCTTCAAGAGAGCTACCAAGTAATATTTTAAGGGGTCCACCGTCAAACCCCTCCATAACACCGGCTAGCATCTTCCAAGATAAGTAGTGATCCCTATACAAAACATGCACCTCTCGCACTACCATAACCTCCTGAATAATCCAGACTCTCAGGAACCAAGGTTATAAGTATAGCCGCTGGAGTGCTATCTAAGAAGCAGTCTCAGCTGGCTCTAATTTATCCACATATAGCTTCTCAAATAGATCATCCGGTGCATATATATAAAGTAAAGTTAATATATCTAGTAATTTCCTTATCACTAAAGAAGCATCCTTAACAAAACCTAAACAGACAATAACTCAAGAAGCATTTTCATATATCTCTGTCATTTTAAATACCTAAGCATTCTATTCTTCAATATTATCCTAATTAATACAGATAGAATCAATCTATATATACCTATACTTCTAAAAGTCTGATTATCAAAGCAGTATATCATATATAGATTTTATAACAGACATACTCTTGCCATTTAATATAATTTCCTCTGATTTAGGCTAGGAGCCCTAGGTATATAAAATAGCTTTATAGGGAGGAAACTCTGCACTATTAACTGTAACTACCTGCAGTAGCAGATCCAAAAGAAAATAAGTAAGACTAAACATATACTCTAGCAAGTTCTAAAAAGGCAATGGGG
>JABSSZ010001143.1:0-13446 GCA_013755755.1 Fusarium sp. NRRL 25184
ACCTAATAAATGCCCTTGATTAATAGAACCAGTTCCGCATTCGATGATACTTGCTTCTCATTCGGTAGCTCACTACCCCACCTCTGATAAGATAACGGCTATGACTAAGCTTAGCTTGACTTTTTTTTCTGGCTGGGAACTTTTTTTTCTGCGCTGCGATAGCCTCAATCTTTGCGATTGCGAGCGGTCCTACCAATAAATTTGCTGCCCCCATTGTTAACAGCGGCAGGCAAGATTCTTCGAATGTTTTCTTCTACTGCGATTGACTCTACTACTGTTTATTTTGGAATTACTGCCGTCGCTCAGAAGAATTCACACCGGGTCTCGCCATTCTCGAAGCTCTAGGCCATTCTCTAGAGTACCAGTTACCATGGCTCCCTCGGCCACCGAAACCGAGTGGGATCACCAATTCCATACTCTACGCCGAGAGGACCTCTTCCGAAACCCTCCCAAGGATCACACTGCCTATCCTGCCCTCCAATTAGCCGTCGACCCTCATCTCGAGTCCTTCAATGGCTTGTTTCGCGACGATGGCAAGCCAGGCCTGCTGGCGCATGGTATAGCCGACATTGGCGCCAGAACATACCTCGATGGCGACGACCGCGCCTCGCCAGATGGCAAGAATCGCCTTACCATCAGATACAAAGATGTCTTCCTGCAGAAGCCTCAGGTGCCCCCTTCCAATAAGATGGCCCGGAACCGTCAGGTTTTCCCTGCCGAGTGCAGAGAACGCCATGTAACATATCGAGGAAGGCTCTCAGCTACTCTCGAGTACCGTATCAATGGCGGAGATCCAGTTGAGTTCACTCGAGAGTTTGGCCAGGTACCTGTCATGATCAAGGTTTGCATACCAGTTTCTGTTGTTGGGTTTTTTTACTCACATCTACCAGTCGAACCGATGTCACCTTGAGAACAACTCGCCCGCGCTCCTTGTTGAGAGAAAGGAAGAATCAGAGGAGCTTGGAGGATACTTTATCGTGAACGGTATCGAAAAGATCATTCGAATGCTGCAGTTGAACAAGCGAAATTTTCCCATGGCTATCAACAGACCTAGTTTCCAGAACCGTGGCCCTGGTTACACTCCCTACGGTATCATTCTCCGTGCAGTTCGCCCCGACGAAACCTCTCAGACCAATGTCCTCCACTACCTCAGCGACGGAAACATGACCTTCCGTTTCTCGTGGCGCAAGAACGAATACCTTGTTCCCGTCATGATGATCCTCAAGGCGTTGGTTGAGACCAATGATCGCGAAATCTTCGAGGGATTGGTTGGTCCGGCTGGCTCCAAGTCCACCGAGAACACCTTCTTGACACACCGAATCGAGCTGCTTCTACGGACGTACAAGTCATACAACCTCTACAGCAAGTCGGATACAAGAGCATACCTAGGCGAGAAGTTCCGAGTCGTTCTAGGAGTGCCAGACACCATGACCAACCTCGAGGTTGGAACTGAGTTCTTGCGAAGAATTGTCTTGGTCCACCTTGGAAATGTCGATGTTACTGAAGAGCAGGATAAGGAGAAGTTTAAGCTGCTTCTCTTCATGATCCGAAAGCTTTATGCCCTTGTTGCTGGTGACTGTGCTGTCGACAACCCCGATGCCGTCCAGAACCAGGAGATCTTGCTTGGTGGTTTCTTGTATGGACAGATCCTTAAGGAGAGACTTGACGAGTTCCTTAGCGTCAACGTTCGAGCATCTTTGCGTGATTACCTGCGAAGGAACCCCGGCGTTGCCTTCACCTCCGAGGACTTCCGCAAGGAATTCCCCAATAACATTTTCCGCAAAGCCAATGAGAATCTTGGAAATGCTCTAGAATATTTCCTGTCGACAGGTAACTTGCAGAGTGCATCAGGCCTTGATTTGCAACAAACAGCCGGTTTCACAGTCGTGGCTGAGAAGCTCAACTTCTTACGTTTCATCAGTCATTTCCGCATGGTGCATCGTGGTGCCTTCTTCGCCCAACTGAAGACAACGGCTGTTCGAAAGCTGCTCCCAGAGTCGTGGGGTTTTATGTGTCCTGTCCATACTCCTGATGGTGCTCCTTGTGGTCTTCTCAACCATCTTGCACACAAGTGTAAGATCATGACTGACTACGTCGATGTGTCTCATATTGCTTCTCTCGCTCAGGAGCTTGGAATCGTTGACGTTTCTTCGGCTTCTACTGAAGAGAATGTCGTTGTCATGCTTGATGGCAAGATTCTTGGTTTCTGTACCCCCAAGGAGTCTGTCAGAATTGCGGACTGCTTCCGATACTGGAAGGTTGAGGGTACACATGGAGTTCCTCTTCAACTTGAGATTGGTTACGTTCCCCCATCCAGGGGTGGATCTTATCCCGGTATTTACATGACATCAACACCCGCAAGAATGGTGCGCCCTGTCAAATACCTTCCTCTTCAGAAGGAGGATTGGGTTGGTCCTTATGAGCAGCCTTACATGTCTATTGCTGTAGTGCCTCAGGAGGTCGAGTCTGGCAAGTCAACACATGTCGAGTTCGACCCCACAAACATGCTCTCGATTCTTGCCAACATGACTCCCTTTTCCGATTTCAACCAGTCTCCCCGAAACATGTACCAGTGTCAGATGGGTAAGCAAACCATGGGAACTCCTGGCGCTGCTATCCGCTACCGAACCGACAACAAGTCTTATCGCATCCAAACTGGCCAAACACCCATTGTGCGAGCACCTCTTCACAACACATACGGCTTCGACAACTTCCCCAATGGTATGAATGCAGTTGTTGCTGTCATTTCTTATACTGGATACGACATGGATGATGCTATGATTCTCAACAAGAGTGCTCACGAGCGAGGCTTTGGCCATGGTACAATCTACAAGACGAAGAAGATCTCACTCAAAGACGACTCTCGAACCAAGGCCACTAAGAGTGTCACCAAGGCCTTTGGCTTTGCCCCACACAGTTACGTGAGCGCTCAGTACCAGGGCATGCTGGATGACGACGGTCTGCCTCATGTTGGTCGTCTGATTCAAGAGGGAGACGTCATCTGTGCCTGGCACACAGTGACTCCCGACTACAACGGCAAACTAGTGAACCTCGATGGCATCACTCACTATGAGAAGTACAAGGATTCGGAGAACGGGTTTGTTGAAGAAGTCCGCCTGATCGGAGCCGACTCAGGTAACGAGCCTCTACAAACAATCTCCGTCAAGTTCCGTATTCCCCGATCGCCCATCATTGGTGACAAGTTCTCTTCTCGCCACGGACAGAAGGGTGTTGCCTCGCAAAAGTGGCCGACGATGGATCTCCCCTTTTCCGAGACTGGCATCTCCCCCGATATTATTATTAACCCCCACGCTTTCCCTTCTCGTATGACGATAGGCATGTTTGTGGAGTCGCTAGCAGGCAAGGCTGGCGCGCTGCATGGCCTTGCGCAAGACTCGACGCCGTTCAAGTTTGACGAAGAGAACACGGCAGGAGATTACTTTGGCCACCAGCTCATGAAGGCCGGGTACAACTACCACGGCAATGAACCCATGTACTCGGGCATCACTGGCGAGGAGCTCGCAGCTGACATTTACATCGGAGTCGTCTACTACCAGCGACTGCGACACATGGTAAACGACAAGTACCAGGTGCGAACCACGGGTCCAGTCGTCCCTACGACCGGTCAACCCATTAAGGGCCGAAAGAGGGGTGGTGGTATTCGTGTCGGAGAAATGGAGCGTGATGCTCTGCTGGCACACGGAACTGCTTTCCTGCTTCAAGATCGTTTGCTCAACTGCTCTGACTACTCGAAATCGTGGATCTGCCGCCGATGTGGTTCGTTCCTCTCTGTGCAGCCAACAGTGTCACAGTTTGCGCCGGGCAAGAAGAAGGCCGCGAGCATCGTACGATGCCGTGCCTGTGCGGTCAAGCTGGACGACACGGAGGGCATCGACCTTACTGAGATCCAGGGTGAGATTTGGGAGGACGGTCATGGTAACTCTTGGGTTGGAGGTGACCACACTACGCAGGTTGTTGTCCCTGGTGCGCTCAAGTTCCTTGATGTTGAGCTCGCTGCGATGGGTGTCAAGCTCAAATACCGTGTGGACCGTGGCGATGAGCCTCGGAAGGGGCCGATGAGACCTATGGCATTAGATGGCGTTCGGGTTGGAAAATAGAGGGACATATTGTGCTGATGATTTGTTCGTTTTTTCTTTGAGCTGTTTATATGGCGGCGGCCCTGTACATTCGCAATAGTGCAGCATGTTAATACGAGTATGACTTGACAATCAATACCTTTTGTAATCTGCAAGTGTTTTTCGGTGTGTCTATATCTTCTTCTAAAAGGCCGGTATCGTCACTGGTGCCCTATAGTCTAATCCCTTGCTCACCAGCGGTTGTCAAGATGACTTCACCGACTTTAGGTCTGCTTCATACTTACACCGAGCCATCGCCACCAACATCAGATATTTCTGCTTGATAAGCAGATGACACCAATGACGGCAGCAACGCACATTGATACATATCCACGGCACCTCGGCATCGGACAGTGCCGAGCAAACGGAGCATGGGAACGTGGACAATCGGTTGCCGTGTACCTTGGCCTGGAAACCAAGTGATACAAAAGCATAAGGCGGCTGCGAGTAGCCGAGACTATCGACGAATGGTAGCTGAGGAGACAGCTGTTGTTGGAAGATGAAAGGAGTGTTTGTGATCCAAAAGGAGGAAATGTAACAAACCGTTCTGTGATTCCGTCCATCTTGTACAGTTCCCTTTGGCTGAGAACAGGGACACACGACAACGTGGATCCTTTATAGGAGATGACAATAACATTGCACACGGAGATTGTTAGTGGAGGATATAGATGAAAGTGGTGTTTCTTTGGTATATCTGGAGCAAGGTTAGAAGCATGAATTGGTGCAACGAGCAGCAATATCAGCATTGGGTTGTTTATATAGCCATGACTGGACTGGACCGTACTTGGTGTTTGTTTGTTCAGTTTACTCTTTTCTCGAGGTCATTTCGAGTCCTCCCTCAGTAATCTAGACTCTTCCTGTTTTATCTCTCTTCAATGCCTTAGGTAAGATTTATATATCGAGTAGGTCCATCTATAGCTGGACCTGCCCAACAGGTGCAGCAGCCGACAAGATTGCACCTCCCCTACCTTACTTCAGAATGACAAAGCCTAGGTAGCTTCAACTTACCTAATTTCTATTCAATTTAGGCATACCCCAAACTTGGGCCATTTACGTCTTCACATCCTCATCAACACCATGCGTATCATCCTCGCTTGGCTGCTGCTCTTCGCCGCCGTCACAGCACAGAGCTACAACTACGGCGGCGTTGATATCGACTCGCTCACACGCAGACAAGACCCCGATGCGCCGATCGTCGTCAAGGCTTTGCCTCAGACTCGCAATGGCACTACACCACTGAGGCTCGAGATACGACAAATGAAGGCTGATCGATACAAATGGGACTTGTTCATACTCTCCATGAGCATGTTCCAGGATGTCAGTCAGGACGACCCTGCTTCGTGGTACAAGATCGCTGGTACGTTGCACTGTCTCATATAGAACGTTGTGAGGAGGCCATACTTATTGATGCCTTGCCTGTTCAGGAATACACGGAGTTCCCTTCGAGGCATGGAATGGTGTTGAGGCGGCCCCAGGAGCAAACCAGTCTGGTTATTGTGCTCACAGTTCTGTCCTGTTCCCAGTGTGGCACCGACCGTATCTAGCTCTCTTTGAGGTATGGTATGAGGAGACCTGTTATTCCTCATGATTCTGCTAACAAGATCGAATAGCAAGAGCTATATCGAATGGCCAATGTCATTGCCGGCATGTTTCCTAACGGGACCGATCGGCAACCATATATAGATGCTGCACGCGACTTCCGAATGCCATATTGGGATTGGGCAATGCCTCCCCCTGAAGGAGAATCACATTTTCCTGATGTATTCTGGAATGCGACTATCTCCCAATGGGGCCCTCGAGGCGTTCAGGAAATACGCAACCCGCTCTACTCGTACAGGTTCCATCCAAAAAACGCAACTGCTATGATTTGGAGTCCAGTGAGTGCCCCCACATTGCAAGAGAACTCGTCGTTGACTGTCAACTAGCTGAGAGACTGGGACGAGACCAAGAGAGCCCCCAACACATCTGAGAGTGAAACCGACCCGACATCTGACAACGAAAAGGTCAACGCTGCGCTAGTATCAAGACTTCCAGAGATACAACGGCGCCTCTATGAGCTCTTGACTAGTTACAAGGACTTCAACAGCTTCGGGACTAAGGCATGGGGTGCTACGCAGAATTTGTCGACAGCGGACTCGATTGAATCTGTTCACGACATTATTCATACCGACGGTGGTCTCGGGGGACACATGACATATGTCCCTTTGTCTTCGTTCGATCCACTGTTCCTACTTCACCATGCCATGACAGATCGAGTAGTTGCCATATGGCAGGCTCTCAACCCCTACTCATGGGTCACTCCAATGCCGGCGGGCGAAAATAGTTTCACCACTCTCAAGGGGGAGATGCAAGACTCTCAGTCTCCGTTGACTCCGTTCTTTGCGTCTGTTGACGGCACCTTCTGGAACTCAGACACAGCCAGGACAACAGAAGCTTTCGGATACACATATTTTGATACCGATCTCACGGGAAAACAGAAGGAAGATGTCCGACAAGACTTACAAAAGAAGGTGAGCGAGTGGTGGGGAGGCTCAGCTGCGGTTGGTCTTCAGGCGAGCACGGATATTATGATGGCAGACGGAATCTCTTCGACAGACTACACGACCAAATGGACTATCGCCGTCTTGGTAAATATGGGAGCATTTCCCGGCTCCTACGCCATCTACTTCTACCTGGGACAGCCGCCCACCGATTGTGGTGAGCAAACCTCCCATTATGTCGGCGGTATCCCATTCGCTGGTAATCTCATGGCAAACCCATCAGACTCGGTGATTGCAGCAGCACTGCCCATCGAATCTCAACTCGGAGAAAGGGTCATATATGGGGACCTTGCCAGTCTAAGTTTCAAAGACGTTGAGTATTATCTGCTGGAACGACAGAAGCTCCAGCTCTGTGTGATGGCCGACTTCAGAGATGCTGTGGATCCAGCTCAGGTCAGTGGACTACGTGTTGAAATTGTCCGTTCAAGTCACAAAGATGGTCGAGATTCGTTCAAGATAGACACTTCTTAGATGAGTCTGTTGGGTTTTAGGGCTAAAGAACAGGTAGAACAGGACATGTTTAGAAGAGATATTGACAAGTCTTTGCTGAATTGAATTTACTGAGCTAGTCTGAGAGACCCATTTGTCAGTGCCGAGGTTGTTTGATGTCTTGGAACTTGGAGTTGGGGTAGAAAGACGTTGGTGGCTTTACGGCACAGCACAAGCACTATATAGTCCCCAGGGAGCAAGAAAACTTATCGACTCAAACCAAGGTGCCAAAATCAAATGGTCTAAAGGTCTGCCAAGATATACTAAGCTCGTCTCAAGTATTTTTGTCCTTTAGGATAGAAGTCACAAGTCTTCTGACACCCACAGGCTTGGTATTGTCTCTGATGCAACCTCGTCTCAGGTGCTATGTCATAACAAAACGCCATAAGCATTGATTCGCCCTTGTTAAGCAGTATATAGCATAGCACATTTCCAGTTCCCCCACAATCGTCTGTAATATCCAAATCCTCAATTATCACGGCATGGCAGACTCACACATACCCTCCGTTCCTCCACCATGGACTCTCAAAGGCGACATCTACGCCTTCATATTCTGGACGTCTCCCTCACAAGCCAAAGAAGGTCTTCCCGCCATGGCTTACTCTCCTCTTGAAGGACAGTCTGGCTTTGCTAAAGACCAGAAAGCTCTTGGAGGTCTGAGTATGTTGCAGCTTATTCGCTATACAGACTCTCCCGTTGGTCCCTATGACGAACTTATTCTCGCGCCGGGGACTTTTGGGTACGAGAAGGAGGATGAGAATGGGAGGAGAGTTAAAGGGAAAGGTGTCAAGATTACGAGGATTTATGTTTCTCACAAACATACGTGCTACAACGGTAGAAAGAGTACGTCTCAATATCTTCTCTCTTAGCCTACTAACAAAGAATATTTAGACTGGAACGTCCCCAAACACCTCGCCAAGTTCGACTGGACTGACAACTCAAGCGGCTCTATAACTGTCAAAGTATATCCTCACGATACATTGCCCACAGACTCAGCTAGCTCTGAGTCAGCCTCACCAGATCCCACACCATTCTTCCAAGCCACTTTCAAGCCCATTCGCTATGCGCCATCATTTCCCTTCCGGACTTCATGGATCAACTATCTGGGCTTCGACACCACTCTAGTCTTTCCTCCTCTCCCTGAAGGCTCTGGAAGTCAGGGCGAGCTACCTGGTACTGACCAATGGTGCTCTGTTGTTCCGCAGCAGTCTACATCCAGGTGTATGTTGGGCTGGTTTGACGTTGAGCAGCATCGTGATGAGGAGGGCAAGTTGACGGGTGAGTTTGAGAACTTCTGGCCTGGTTGGTCCAAGTGGCAGATTGGGATCAAGATGGAGAACTCTGTTATCGAGTTTGATCATCCAGACACATGGGAGCCTCCGAGAACGAGACTATAAGTAACATTAATAGTTCACAGTTTGCTTGTATGGATCTAGAAGTCAACTTGGCCATCAAGCAATCTCTGTTCGAGACCTATGCCCTAGGAGAGAGTCATGCAGGTTACTATATACGTAAGTAAGCAAATGCCTCTTTACCAAAACACCGTCAACTCCAGTGTTTGCGTGCCACAGAATAATAAACAACCTCAACCCCGTCTCCCAACCAACAGGTTGCCTATGTTGGCTCTCCGTACCCATATCCGTAGCCCATGTCTGTATAAGTACCCCAGTCTACGCAAGAAATACAGCTTTCTTGAGCAGCCCACTGCTCGCTCTTTCGACCCGTCCTTGAAACATCGAGCATGTCCAACATTGTCATACACTACTCCGCTCTCAGAATCAGCCCCGTAAAAGCAATCCGATTTCCTCAACATCCCCTCTCAATCGTCATAAGCTATCCATACAGGATAGTAGCAGGGCCATAAGGCCCTTGTCAATAACTATAATCGGAACTAACACCAGGGGTGAAGTTGATCAATGGCTGCTTGTTTTTCGGCAGATCGCCCGTGTGTGTCTCGCATCGGTTGAAGTATTTGGTTGCCAGGGCAATCGGAGTCAGTCCCATATTCATCCATTAAGGCAGACGATCAACGTTTATCCAGCGTAGATGCGGGTAGCTCTGTAAGGGTAACACATTGTCTGACATTCACTTGGTGACTTCATTCACTCAGTGGTTCCAGTTCCCCCCTGTTTGGCCACTACTTCTCGTGCATAAAACTCGACAAGCATAGTCGCATACGCTTCCAGATCTTCCACTGGAACGGCTAATCGAAAATCGTTGAGGAGCAAAAATTGGAGCTCGAGGTGGTTTAGTTCAATCAAAGGCAGACCACCAACCTATCGTGTCGTTAGTTTCATTTCAGCGAGAAAGGGGCGGCAGAGCGTAGTTACAAACCTTGGCATATCTTGAATTGGTGTAGAAAACATCTGAGAAGAACTTGCTTGCACACGTCACACCAGAGATGATGAGACGGTGTATATTGAAACTGTCGACAACAAAGTATGTCGCCGCTGCAATACCACTGTGTTCAGTAGGGGTAGCAGCTCCATTGTGGCTGCTTGTCCGGCTTGGTCGAGTTGAGTCAGCCATTTCCTCATCGTCGTCATCTGCCAGGTCCGAGTCACTCTCGTCCACATCCATGCCCTCACCGCGCATGGGGGTGTCTTGAGGAGAAGTTGCGTTTGGCTGCTGGGACCGCGTTTGCCGTCGGGTCTCTTCATTCCTGGTGACCATATCGTTGACACGCTCGGTCATACGATCGAAGTACACCAGCAGACTGAGGAAAACCTCGTAGGTAGTGGGGCAGTATTTGTGTATTCTCGAGAGGTAGCTGAGAATGGTGATAGCAGGGACATTCTTGCCGTGGAAAGCGAGAACTGAATGGTTCAATGACGAGATTGAGCTGCCACTGGTGTCCCCAGACTGATTGGCCTGTTGTTGATGAGCAACATTGCGCTGCATTGCATCGTGCTGTAAATCGTTGGTGGTCGTGATCTTTGTTAGTAACGCAGCAACCATCTCGATGATATCCCCTATGGGCATACCACTAATCTCATACTTCATCTGCTGAAGAGGCGGATCATTGAGGATGCCGGGTTCGCCATTGCCAGATAGCAGGTCGGCGCTGGCCAGACTCTGGATATGCGCTAGATCACGGATGTGTATGACAGTCTGTACTGGCGTTTGCGACGATGCGCCGGAGAGAGGAAAAGAAGGGTTGGGTATTTGGAAGTCGTCGGATGCTGGAGATGGCTGTTGAGCAGAAGAGTTATAAGAAATTGGGCCGGGCTGGGAAGCGTGACCTAGGGGACCAGAGTCCCTCGCGTCAGATGCCATAGACGGACTCTTTGCATCATCGGCATAAGCAGGGCCGGTGGCAGCAGCGGGCGATGAGGATGGAGGCGGGGAGGGGAAGCGTGAGGCTCCGCCAGTGGCCGACACGTGGGCGGTTTCGTGACCCGCAGGCACTGGAGTAGAAGTTGACTCTGAAGCCGATGCAGATGCAGGCGCGTGTGACCACGTCGCAGAGCTGTGGTTGCTGCTGAAGTCGGCCAGTTCTGCTGTACGCTGCGCTCGCGGGGTAGTGGAGCGTCGTGATCGGCTGCCGGATCGATAAGAAGAGGAAGAGTCGTGTGAGTGATGATGTTGAAGGGAGGGGTTGGCAATCATGGTATGAGGATATGAGGTGTCTGAGATGATGTCGCCAATCACAGCGGCCATAACATCGCTATCGTGCAGACTTTCGTGGGTGATTGAAGCGAAAGTTATTATTAAGAGAAACGGAGGGGTATCGTATCGTTGTTGTCGCTGGTCTCGCAGAGGAAAGTGAAATCGCAAACGGCGAGTAAACTGCGGGACAAAATAAAAACAAACTATTAATCGTCAATATCACATAAAACAATATCGTATATGATAAATATCGCTTCTTAGGGATTTCAAGCTGTGGAAAAGGCCGAGGCAAAGCAGAATGAAGGCGATGACGATGTCAGAAGCCAAGACAAGTTGAGGAAATCGAAAAGAATCAAGCAAATGGAGGGGACAACATGCAGTAGAAGGAGGGGGAGAGGATCGGGCCGGTGGAGACGCCTAAGAACCAGAACCATAACCATAACCAGGACAAGGACAAGCCCGACAGTGGATGCTGGAGGCTTTTTGGAGGCTGAGTGAGCAGTTACTAGAGCCAGAATGAGGGGACTCCTGGTCAGCCTGACTGACTAGCAACTGGCGTCGTCCAGTGGGTGCCCAGGCGTTCAACAGCCTGCTAATGAGTGGTCCTCAGAACGCACCAGAGCAAGCACCCGCCCCTCGTGGGTGAGCCAGCGGGTACCGAGTGGTGGTCGAGGCGGCTGGTCGACCGGATGGTGGGGTGAAGGCCGATTCATTCTCCCCGACAAAATCTCGGAACCAGCTCAGTGGTGCATCTCCCTGGTCTGATTGGTGCTTCTTGTTGCAACAATTCAGGGTTCTGAGTGTTTTTTGGTTCACCTTTACCCTTTGCTTGCCATCTTTTCTTTTTCTGGATAATTCGAGGGTGTACCAGTGCAATCCACGGCTACTTTAACTGTCTCTGGATCCCATCAAGAGAATGAATTCTTGTTGGGTGGGGGTTGAGGTGTCATTCGTCGTCGATCATATCCTGTCAAGAGGATGCGCAAAAGATATGCCCATGGCTTTTCGTCATTCGAGACAAGAAATATGCGGATTTGCATGGCATAGCCTGATATACCACAGGCAATTGTCCGAATGACGAGAGCGGCGGGGGACGACCATCGCGTTGCCACCTGCAGTGTCGTTGAAACCAGTGGAGGTTCAACGATATGTCCGAGATGTCGGCCATGGCAACTGTAGTGGCGTTTGTGAATTCGCATCCGTCTAGAAAGCACAGGCCGACGACGTCACCACCCCTGCCCCCATATTGTGCAGCCATCCAGAACTCGAGGGTGGGTGGCTGACTCGGTCCCTGAGACTGTTCACCAGGCGTCCGCGTGTCTGCGACAATTTTCCTCCACGGTCGGGTTTCACTCAGGTTTGGCAAAACTGAATTTGACGCTCATGTATTGATGAAGGGTGACGATGTGTGGTACACGAGGGAATAATAAATGGTAAGGCAAACATGAAACTGCGCACATGAAACACATTAAAATGAAGCAAACATATTACGCACTTACCGAAGGCTATACAGATAAAAGCAGATTTCGTTTGAACCAGGTAAAGCCAGTCGCAAGTGTACGGTATATGGGTGTAATGATATAAAAGGAGCTACCGTGAGTATTGATGAAGGGAGATATGCTCGAAGAGCCTCTTTGGATTCGGGAGTAGGTTGAGGTTAAGTCAAGTTAAGAGTGACAAGCACCAAAGGATAGAAAGCGATTGGTTGTCTTAGGTAATGTTGAAGCGTGATTCCAAGACTGGAGCGTCTTCCGGAGAAGGCGATGGACAGGGCGAGGAGCGGCCACCGGAGCGGAGCGCATTAGCTGAGGATAAGTCCAGAGCTTTGGTTGATCGACACTTCCTAAAAGAAATGATTCGAGATCGGCTACCGCCTAAAAATCATCAAGTTCGAACGTGTGAGCGCGTCTTCTAGTCGGATGTAGAATACTAGAAGCAATTCATATCACCACGTTAGGTTTCGTTATGATAACCAGGCCGATAAACAGATACCACTAGGAAATAGCGGGCAATAAATCGCTGTAAGCTCCGAGTCCAGCAAAGCGACACGCAAGCGAGCACTGAAGTTTCGACAAACACAGGTATAAAATTCTTGGTTCAAGCCCCATTCACTGCAGGGGGAAGAACGACAGCGAATCGAATGACACGGCTTTGGGGTATGTTTTGGCTCGGTCAACCAAAATAGCTTGGGCCAGGAGGCTTTGGCACTCCTATGGTCCGTTCGCTGGGGCTGGTCTGGATCTGAATCTAGCGTAGGGGTCTCACGGGTCTCTCCAGGTCAGGCGAGTGGCCTGTCGATAATGGCTCGAGCTCGCTGTATAGTGGAGTTGAGATGGAGGCGAGTTGATCAACAACTCGATATATGATAATTCACGTCTTGAGGTACGTAAGGCTTAGTGAACTGCTGTATGTTAGAAAGAAAAAAAAGAAGGAAAAGGAAAATCGACAATAACGTGGGAACAGCGATATGCCGTATGCGTAGTCGGTGGAGAAGAGGAAAGAAAAGGAGAGAAGCTATTTTTAATGTCTCTTGGCGAGCAGTGAAACGGTTGGAAAGTTGTCGAGTCGACTCTGAATCTGAGTCGGGGAAAGAATCCATCAAGCGCTTCCTTCCTTGATCCTGATCTGATACTTCGCTTCTACATATCTGTCCAAGGGGATGCAACAAAACT
>JABSSZ010001145.1:0-17799 GCA_013755755.1 Fusarium sp. NRRL 25184
GGACTGGGGGTTGATGATGGGGGCGGAGTAGTCAACCAGTTCTGGTAAAGTACAAAGGGACGAAAAGACTCAGCTGAAGCTTGTGGAATGATTGTGTAGTGAAATTTGGGGGAGTGGTACGGTGAATTGCGGCATTAACACCGGAGTTTATCATGACAATCGAGCAGAAACTCATCTGACGTCTGAGACTCTGAGTGAGTGAGCGGGGGACTACCGCTAAAGAAACCGCGGATTTAAGTGCATTTCCTCGGATCTTTAGTGGGTCTACCTTAATTCCCCCTACTGAGCCAAAACCAGGTCAGCAGAGAAGTCTTCCTCTTTCGCTGCCCGTCGCTTCCCCTTGCCGAAATGCTGCCTTCGGTGACGGAGAAGATTTCAAGGTGCGGAGTAATTCGAAAAGAGCCGCTTACTTGCTTGGATTCTCCAAATTCATCGCCAAGAGACGGGACGGATGCGGCTGTTACGTTGAGGCGTAAGGCACAGCATCGTCACTATTGCCGCTGGGTATGCATTGAAGGGTAGTTAGAGATCTCATTTATGATATCTATCCTAAGTGAAGCTTTAGGTAAAATTGGTATAGATCTAATGGACCTTTGGAGTAGTTTATTTTGGCCTTGAGTTAAAGATCGGAAGCCATGTCAGATTGATGAGAAGTATATCTCGCTCCCATGCAACCGTCCACTCCATACGGGTCAACACAGGAGCCTCCTGTGCTCAAACAACCCAGCAAATCATGTCATACGCTGATCCTACCCGTCCCTGGCACACCTTAACCAGGGCTTATTTATCCCGTAGAGCGGATCCCAGTGACAAACCCTGAAGATGCCGCGTTGCCGAGTTGTAACTTGTAGATAATCCTGCTCTTGACTCGGCGCCTCGGGCAAAACTCCCACGAGGTAAAAAGCGTAGCAACTCAATCTTGATGGAGTAAAGAAACTGGGACAATATGGGGTATACAAGTAACGTTGACATCCGGGGCCCCAGATTCCCGCCCCATTCCCGTATATCATAAAAGGAACACAACCCTCCACCCCATCTGCCTTGACAATCTCATCCTCAGTTTCACCGCAATTACCAAATCGAGATGACTTCAGAAATTCAGCGCAAGAGATCTGTAGACGAGGTCGAAGACCTCGAAAAGCCAACTCAGCACTCTGAACGAGTCGACAAGGAACTCGCACAATATGTATCCGACGTGCGTATCAACATCTCGCCTGAGCGCAGTGCGGAGCTGCGAAAGATGATTGACAAGAGAGTTCTTGTGGTTATGATCTTTACGTATTTTCTGCAGGCTATTGATAAGGGAACGTTGTCGTTTGCGTCGATTATGGGGTTGACTGCTGATACGGGGTTGGAGAATCCCGATGGGACTGTGTCTCAGCATGTGAGTTACAACCTTTGTTTGTTTGCTATCTTTTATGAGTTTTGTACTAATTGGGTTGTAGTTCTCGTGGCTTACGACCTGTATTTATCTCGCTATCCTTGTTGTCGAGTATCCCCAGAACTGGCTCATCGCCCGAGTCCCTATCGCGAAATACCTCTCCTTCTGCATCGTTGCCTGGGGAGCTTGTCTAGCCTGTCACGCTGCTTGCCAAGACTTCAAAGGTCTTGTTATCGTACGAACATTGCTTGGTATCTTTGAGTCAGCCTGTCAGCCATGTTTCGTTATCCTCTCGGCTATCTGGTACCGACGTGAGGAACAAGCCTCCCGAGTCACCTACTGGTAAGTCTAACCTCCTCTCCTCTCCATACAACATCCCACTGACCATTAAAAGGTACATGATGAACGGCGCCCAACAGATCGTCGGCGGCCTTCTTGCCTACTGCTTCTCCCTCATCAAAACTGGCCCCCTCAAATCCTGGCAATGGCTCTTCCTCTCCTACGGCGTCATCTCCGTATTCTTCGGTGTATTCGTCGGATGGTGGATGCCAGATTCACCTATGCGAGCCAAATGCTGGACTGAGCAGGAAAAGCACGAAATGGTTGAGCGTGTGCGCGATAACCAGACTGGTATCCAGAACAAGACGTTCAAGAAGGAGCAGTTTATCGAGGGTCTAAAGGATCCTCAGGTTTGGGGTTATGCTCTCATCGCGCTTTGCACTACGCTTCCTACATCGGGACTGGGTGCGTTTGCGAATATTATTATCAAGAGCTTTGGGTTCAGTACCCTTGAGACGCAGTTGTTGGCTATGGTGTTGGGATTTTATATCGTTATTGTTCTGTTGTCTTCGGCTTGGCTTGTCAAGAAGACGAACCAGAACCTGTTGGTCATGCTTGGTTTCTGTATTCCGTAAGTCTATTCCTCCTCTCATCTTACTCATCACTGACAATTTAGTTCCTTCATCGGCACAATCCTCCTCATGACCCTCCCCAACAAGACGATGGCCCAACACATCGGCCTCCTCATCTCCTACTACATAACCCTCTCCTTCTGGTCCGCCCAAACCCTGGCCCTATCCATGATCTCCCGAAACATCGCCGGCCAAACCAAGAAGACCGTCGCAGTCGCCACCAACTTCATCGTCTGGGCAGCCGGCAACGCCATCGGTCCTCAAGTCTTCCTCTCCCACGACGGACCTCGCTACTTTATCGCTTTTGCGACTCATCTTGGCTGCTACTGTCTTCTTGTGATTGTTATTGTCTCTCTGAGGTGGTACCTTCGACGAGAGAACAAGAAGCGTGATGCATTGGCTGAGTCGGGTGTTGCGGAGGCTAGTTCGTCTTATACAGGACAGGCTTGGGAGGATCTTACGGATAAGGAGAACTTGAGTTTCCGTTACGTATACTAGGGCAGACCCTGTGAAGAGGT
Source organism: Fusarium sp. NRRL 25184 (assembly GCA_013755755.1). Classification (NCBI taxonomy): domain Eukaryota; kingdom Fungi; phylum Ascomycota; class Sordariomycetes; order Hypocreales; family Nectriaceae; genus Fusarium; species Fusarium sp. NRRL 25184. The sequence goes on from JABSSZ010001145.1 coordinate 2,811, forward strand.
ATCTGGATACAAACAAAGAGAAATATGTACATTTTCGACCATTGCAATACATTCACTCTTGCAACATCCTTATTGTTTCTGAATTATTTATTATTAATTAGCTAGAGTCTGGGAAACGCTGGGGAATATGTCGAGAACGGAAGAATCATGAAGGGCCACTACTGCTATTCATTCCAATGGCTTTGGATGTTAGCCACGAGACGCTCAACATGACGAGTGAGAGTGCTCAGGAGAGGCCCGTTGTTTTGATAACATTTGAAGGCATTTATAGCACCGGCTGACTGTCCCACATAGAACAAAACGTCGTGGTCTTTAACCGCGGCTCTGGCTTGGGCCATCATGTCGATAACAGAGCGGATCAGGTATTCAGAAGTTTTGTCATGCTTTGCGAGATCCTCAGCGTTGCGGTCCCACCAACCCTCCTCAGACGAATGTCCAAAGTCATATCCAGTGATGCGGGCCAGGGCCTTGGGATACCGAGCAAGGAAGTTGCTTTTCGACAGGTACCGAGCTGTGACAGGGTTAGATGACATTTCCAAGAACTCATCAATGAGTTCCAAGTCTGCCAGATACCTGGACCTGGCAAGTTTGAATTCCTCAAGGACGCTGGAATAAGGTGTCCGTTTCCCTGGAGTACTCAAGCGTCGAAGCTCACTCGAAAATCTCTCCCAAGCCACGTGAGTCATCTCCATGGGCCTGGAGTCAAGGACGGCGATGACAGTATACACCCAATCATGTTTCACAGCCGTGACTCGATACTGAGAACGGTTGCTGGAATCTTCAAGAGCGCTTTGAAGATAATCAGTGGTGGCGGCTGTTGGTAGTAGACCGTTGGAAGACTCGTCAGGCATGCCGTTGTAGGTGGGAAGGCCATCCGGGCCAGCTCTCAATCTCAGAGGCAGCACCCCAAGTTTGTCGAGCCAATCCAATCGTCGATTCATTGCAATGATGAAGTTGGTCATCTCCTCCGGCTTACGGAAAGGGCTCACTGGCGCGCTACTCTTAGAAGGCTGAGGTTGAAGCATGATGCCTGATGAATGTTGTTAGTTTCGGTTCGAATGTGGTGAGTTGAGGAGCTTACCTTGTTCTCTGGTCGGTCGGGGCCAGGACGGTATCACAGGAAGCGCTTCTTGTGATAAAAGGAAAAAAAAGGATAAGCGATGATTCTTGAGTATAGAACAATTATCTGATCGAAATTTTATTGTATTCGAGGCAGTATTGATGATTGTTGAGACTGCGCAGTGTTGATGCTTTGGAGTGGTGATGGAGACTGTGGGAGAAGAAGCTTTTGAGTTACGATTGAGATTAACAAAGAAGTTGGCACTTGAGGTGACCACGTCATCACTACTGGAAATGTCCAGAACTCGGCCACTCCTTCAGTATAAATAACTGTGATAAGGTTAAGCCTCAGGCTTCAAGCCCTAACACACAAAGGTAAGAGCACCTGGAGTAAAATGGTAACCCCAAAGACTCAACCCCACCGTCAATGCCACGGAGTTCTCTGATCTTGGCTTCATTCATAGTATGGGCGTCGGAGTATTTGGCTTTACGAGGGTTGTACTTCTTCTGGTCCATCTTATCATTTGTTGACATTTCAAGCAGTTCTCGTAGATGTGAACCTTGCTAGCGACCGGACGATGCTATCAAGGGGATCAGTACACTCCACTGTTGCATATGTCAACTAAGAAGATTTGCTGGTATCAGCTGTAAGAGTGTTTGTTTGATGAATGCCTGCTTTGTGGATCGAGAACGACGGAAGGCTGATGGAATGACTGTGCCCACAAGCTTCTGTGAGCAATATCATTTGTCCCTGTTTCACTTTAAGGTTGAATACTAGGTAATCAGTGATAGTTAATCAATTGGCCCGAATCTTGTGATACTGAAATCTCCTGTCTTCCTCTCTCTGAAGGAGAGCCATTTGTTAGGGCTGAATAGATGCTCTACTCTGACCCCAGTGTAACTGCCAAGTAGCTGAGAGTGAATCAACCCCAATTGCAGTGGCGAGCCTACAGATAATTCTGTAATCCCTATTAATATAAGTTATGCTCTTTGGGCAGTCGAGTTCAACTTATCAGCTCAAGCAACCTGCATACTAAGTTCAATGTGCCGGAATAAGCTCTCAGCCACAAGTCTCAACTGCAAATAACACATCTGGCTCACAACTTAGACATTATACCAAAATGCCTAACCAATCACTACAGCAAAATGCTGATATCATGAAAAACCTAGAAGATGACTCATTAGACCGCCCTCACGGGTATAAGAAGCTCCATACAAATACACCTTGCCCACACAACTCACCACTATTACTCACCCAGGCACAAATTCTGGGAATGTCGGAAGCATACCAGTCTTCACCCCCCCGAGACTTGTTACACCCTCAACGATGTCAGTCAGACAACATGTAGGATGTGCGGGTACAAGATCGATGGTCTATACAAGGTAAAGGCTGTGGATGAAAACCGTCAATACATCGGGCAGCTCTACAGCTACGACTATCTGTATAACGAGACGATTTGGGAATATGATGAGTAGGCTCTCAGCAATGATCCAACCATGAGTGACGCGACGATTGACGGGGTGACCATGAATGGAGCAGCTACGAGTTGAGGAACTACAACGAAAACGACCAAGAACGGACCGAGACCAAATAGAGACAGGACCGAATAAGAACTAATGGAGAGATCGGAAAAGGGAATCGGGGGATGCGATAAACTTAATACTTCTACAAAGCCGAGTCAATCCGAGATTGGGAATCTGGAGATTTGAAGACGGGCTTTCAGTAATCGGGATGGATCATGGTTCACGGTCACACATGCTTTAGTTTGCTCATCAAAGCCTATCTTGGGTATTATTCTTCAAGACAAAAAACTTCTAATCTATCTTGTTCCCCATTGGCATTTCAGGCATTTCTAGTAGGTGTGCACTTGGTCGGCGACCTCGTCAAGACGGACGGCCCCCGGGGCGCAAGAAGACTTCTGACATTAAATAAAGGTGTTAAAAATATTGAGTCTTAGTCTATAGTAAATTGTGCTAAGTTTACCTGAGGCTTTTTATTGATTAGGATAGAGATCCTAAGTTTTGTTGCATCCCCTTGACGGCAGGGTCATAGGGGATTATGTAGGGCATAGCTGTATGTATTAATAATGGAAAATGTTTGCTGATAGTGACTTAAATTGAAGGATATTGCTGCGTTGAAGGCTGTTCACTTAGGTGATGATAGAACATGATGATGGAGGAACTGCGTCTCAGAGATTCGTGAACAATGTTATCCATTCCCGTTTCACTCACAGATAGAGAAGAGGACAATGATAGTTAATCACTTGACCCGAAAGCTGTGATAATCAATTCTCCTGTCTCTGAAGAAGAACCCCGCACAGGGCTGAATAGATGCTGTGCTTTGGCCCCAACATCACTACCAAGTAGTTGCTGATAGTGAATCGACCACCATGGCAGTGATGGACCATCGATCAATTCCTGGTCTTCATCGGTATAAGATAAGCTCTTTGCCCGATCAAGTTCAACTCGTCAGCTCAAGCAACTCAGACACAAACACAACTTACACACATACAACTTACACACACACACAACTTACACAATCTTCATCATCCTCAGACACTCATACTTCTTTTTCACGTCCAGTCTTAGACAATGGCACCTACACCTGTCGTACATGACAAGCACAAGACCTGGGTATGCGAAGCGGATGTCGACGGTACCAAGTGCAACACCTACAACCCTGTCAACGACTTGTGGTGTCGTAATTGCCCCTACGAAGTCGATGGTAATACAAAGGTGAAGGCCGCAGATAGGAATGAGATGGAAATCGGACAGCTCCACAGCTTGAACGGAGATGGTGTGACGCTATGGGAATACTATGACTGGGCAATCGGCTTAGGTCCGTTTATGGAGGATGCGCCTGGGAACAATGCGGCTGCCAGCAGAGGCACGACCAATGGAACGAACACAAATGGAAGAACTACCAACGGAGCTGGAACCAACGGAGCTACCACAAATGGGGTTAATGGAAGACATTAAAATCGATAGTTCGGCCGCGTGTATTCACTGGCGGGTCGGGCCCAAATCAGCGGCTCTGGAGATGGGTGATCAGTAATGGGGATGGATCATGGATCACGAATGCTTCTTTTTTCTCATCAAATTCAGTCTTGGACATATTGATTCTAGACAATAATAATAGAATGGGTTGAGCCTTGCTTTTAACACTGCTTCCCTTGTGACTAGCCATTTAAAGAACACAAAAGCGAGTCAAAGGCGGCACATTCTATGTCAAGCCTTTGCTGCTCCGTGAATGTCGTTGATCTCACGACACTTCATCGCTACTTTGGCTCAGCAGTTTAGCAGGACATGGCTCTTATGTGTGAATCGGAGTGATAGTTGCCCTTACACCTATCGAGCAAACGTCCATGTCGCTGATTGACTTGGACATGAAGGCCGTGATGAGTTAGTTGCTTTGTCTCTGAACAAAAGAAGGCCGTATTCGCGAACAATGCTGAAGAGATGCAGCTCACCGACATATAGCAACTGCAAGATACCATGATCTCTTACTAGAGCACGTGAATCCATCGCATTTGCTGTGATTCATTCGGAGTTCAGTTTCCACTGCCTACTGGTATAAGTGACGGCTCCTTGTCCCTCCCCCAAATCCATCAGCACACAAACAACACACAAACATCATCACAAACAGACATCCAAGCTTTCCTAGCTATTTGCATTCACCATGTCTGACGAAGCGGATCGAACAAGCGAACATACCCCCTGGCGATGCCTACGTTGTGCCAACGCCAAAAGGCCAAACTGTGTCAACAAAATGGCCGACAGGACGTGTGTCGAATGCAACACCGACCGCCAACCTGGTGCAGCGGCCTTGGGTAAGAACGGGAAGGTTATTGGACAACTCACCAAGATCTACAAGGAACTCTGGTCATGGAATCCCAAGAAGTTAGGTCCAGGTGCCGTTGGTGGAACGGGAATTGGGGAGGAAAAGTAATCTAGACGAGGAGGTACTGAAGCAACCACGCACACGACAACGATAGGGTATTATCGCGATAGAATTGTCAATTGAAGGATACTTTGGATGAATGATGTCTGGAATCCAGACTTGCGCCCGTCCTCAGTGAAGACAACTGCGATATGCCTCACGAGATCGATGTTGAACTTGAAGGACAGTCAACTTGTCACACTCGAGACCGCGATGCCCGTCTCTTTTGTGATCTCAACTATTTCATGGAAGTTGACGCCTGATTATCTGTGCAGTCTCTGTCCAGAAATATGAAGTATAAGCGTTGCGCAACCCAAGAAACATCTATCGCATACCGCCCCAAACGTCAACACGACGGAACTGCATAGAGTTTCGCAATTACCACAATTATTACTGTAATTTAGACACAGTTCTCTGTCCCGTAGAAGCAATACTCATGTCGATGTAAACAGCTACCGTAACCTTGTGCAAAACATCGACATGCAAGGACCCTCGATTATTGTTCAACAAAGAGCTATATCACAAACATGGGCATTTAGGCTTTATGAACGTGATATATCTCATTTACTTATAGGAACAAAGTTGCATTATCTACGTTACATGCATGAACAAATCGAGATTTGTTGCAGGGAAAATATAACTCGGCGTCATAATGACCGCGCCGCAAGGAATGTGCTCAAAGACTCACAGAATCTACTTTCTCAATGAACGACTTCTCTTCGGCGACACTAGTGATTGTGTGTCTAGTAATATTAGTGATTGTTAGACTCCAAGCTCATTTGAGCCGCAAACACAGACAATCACTAGCACTGAGTGTGATCCGTATTGGTACATGTGTAACTCTTATCTGCGAATCACTAATCATCCGCACAATCACCTGCATGAACTCATGTATATAGTAACCAGGCTTTCACTCGTCTCTCGGCTCAATCACCCAGTACAGACAAAAAACCCAATACCCACTGCCAACTCACTTACACCAACATACCTAGACCTACACCACAACACCACCACTTACATTCTCAAAATGTCAGAGAATGTTCAAAAGACAACAACCCAAGTTCGGGGTGATCACACAAAATGGCAATGCCACAAACTGGTTAATGAACCACGTCACGCCAGATGCGTTGCCACTATGAGCATGAACGTCGACACTTGTACGCATTGTGGACAGCGTCGCGGGAAGAACGCAGTTGCTCTAGCTCAGAACGATGATGTATTGGGTAGCCTTGTTGACTTTGAGGCTGACGGAACAGAGAAATGGCACTATAATCTCAAAGTGAACGGCGTCCACAATTGAGACTGTTCGGGGTTGTTAGGTTGAATATCACGTATCGGCGTTTAGTGAACAGCATAGAAAGAGATTATAAATTGACTCTACAAATACTTTCGTTTCATACTGCTCTTCACATCGCTTAACCCACCAGAGATCTTACTTCCTTTCATTATCACCACTACTCCGAAATACTGCAGTCATGTCTTCCCACGCAACAACTGTCATTCGCGAAGACCATACCAAATGGGGGTGCAACGAACAAGTTGGGTATAACGACCAAGGCAAGCCTCTTGAGTGCAGAGCGGTCATGAAGATGACAGAGCGAGTTTGTAAGAAATGCTGGTGTATTCGCAGGGTCGGCGCAGCTGCGCTGAACGAGCATGAGATGTATCTTGGTAGGCTTGATCGTATCACCCAGGGAATCAACGAGTGGTGGGATTATTACCTGGATCTACAGGAGAGTTCCGAAGAGCTCACTTACTCTGCGTCCGGCGAAGGGGTGGAGGAATCGTAAGCTGTAAGATTAGACTTAGGTAGTGAATACAGGTAGTCAGGTGAATAGTGATGCATTGTCGGTAGCTTACTGATTCATGGGCAAACTGGGCTCAGAGATGCAAACCCAGTGAAAGAATGTTTGTCTAACAATGAATACAACTCCCAATCCATGAACAGTGTCAGCTATAATAGCTTCCCTTTCCCGGGTGACTCTCGCTCCCCCAACTCCATCATCATACTCTAGACAGCTCACACAGAAAACGTCTTCTTACACATAAACACAGCTCAAATTCTTGACATATCAACATCAAAAGCGTCATAATCATGGTCTCTGTAGAAGTCACAACCGAAATCCGCAGCGACCACACTCACTGGCGCTGCATGCACAAGACAGACAGAACCAAATGCAATACTCAACTTCGGATGACTCAAGAACAATGCACCAAATGCGGTAGTGGTCGTGAGAAGGGCTCCTATGCCGAGACGCAGGATGAAACTCAGCTTGGGAATCTGGAATCTTTCGATGCAGACGGTAAAGCGGTTTGGCGCTATGTTTTCTTGGCCAACGGCTGTAATTAATGGGTGTCGATTCGGATGGTATAGAAGCTCCGATTCAGTGTTTACGAGCACTATAAATTACACTCAATACACTCCCAGACTTCCGCTTGATATCCTTTTCTTCACTTAAAGTACCAAACCACTCACAACATACATCACATGTCTTTCAGTACGCTTACAGACGTCGTCCGTGGTGATCACACTCACTGGCGTTGCAGGAAACTCGTCAATGGAGATATCTGCGATACAAAGAATCCCATGACTGAGAAGACCTACAGTGTTTGTGGTATAGAACGTGAGATTCGATCAATTGCCTTGACGAGTAATGATGAGATGCTGGGGGTGCTTGCGTCTGTTGACTCGGAGGGTAGGGAGATGTGGTTTTATAGTATCATAACAAATGGGACATCGTAGTTGAACGAAATGGACTGCAGTAATGCAAAAACAGGGTTTGGCTATCGTTATATTGTTAACCTGAGGGTCATTATCTAGGTTTATGTAGACTGTATAGAAGCTGCTGAGAGCACGTTCTCCTATTACCTCCCAACATTTCCCTTCACACTCAAAATCACCATTACTAACCTTCCCAATCTTAGCTAGATTACCACTAGAACAGGCTTACTCCATATACGGCTTCATAACCTCCCACAGTGGCTCGGACTACTACACGCTGAGCTGACCATACTCGATGGAAGTGCACCAAGTTCCTCATGCCCATCGACAACTGCAATGCCACAATGTCAACTTATACCAAGAAATGAGTTATCTGCGTCTGAAAACGAGAATTCCCAAATGCGGACGCTCGTGATGCAGTTGGCACGAAGCTCGGGACTCTTGTCATCGTGGGTTCGAAGGGTGAAGAGACATGGGATTACAATGAATCTGAACGTTGTGCCGTGATACACGACGTATTTACAGCTTTTGCAGTGTGAAACTGTTTATTATTTATTGAGCCTCGAATCAGCGTGGAATCATCTATAGGATTATAAACTCACTGCATTTCTCTTCTGGTTCTACAATACCTAACCCTCAGCATCCCAGGACAATACAGTGCACGTATAGCAAACCCTTATAACTACAAAACCCAAAAGACCAAAGCCCTCAAAGGTTCATTTAATCGACTTAAAATGCCTCTCATGGAACGTACAACTACCGTTCGCGCTGAACACACCCATTGGAAGTGTGTGAGACCCGAGCTTAACGGGGGATACTGTAACACAACGATGGCAATGTGTGAGAACCAGTGCAGAAAGTGCGCTGCTATTCGGGAGCCCAGATTTGCATATGCAATGACTCAGGAGGGACATAAAATTGGAGTTCTCGGGAGTGTTGATATAGATAATGTCGAGATGTGGCATTACGAATTGGAGACCTAGAATAGTGTCTCTTAACGAACGGTAGTCGAGTGGTGAGTCAGCGTTTGCCGTTGAAACTCAATAAAAACCAATGAAGAATGAATCTTAGCTGTATTATAAAGAACGCCGTTCTTGGAGCTCTTTCTCAATCTGGTCCCTTCAGACGGTATAACCAAGTTCCCCAGCGCAGTCATCTAGCCCACTGCCCATACTAATTCCCGTTTGCCGTTGAACCATCAGCCTATTCCTCGTCTATCACATCACCTTCTGCGAACCTGAACTCCTCAACTGTATCATATACCACCGGGCAGTCCTGATGACCATGGTTCACCGTAGTGTAAACCCAAACTTCTTCACCTTGAATCGTATAATGATCAAGCCTCCCAATTTCGTTCCAATCTGTGCTCAAGGCCTTAGTCCCCTTGTCTCGAACCTTGTTGCATCCAGCACATTTCCGGATTGGCTTTCTGATGCGACGGCCTTTTTTATCTCGACCATACTGAAACATGTTGTTGACTGGGCAGAAGTCGCCATTGGCTTGGGTCATGCATTGCCAGTGTGTATGATCCGCGCGAACGCCAGTTTTTGGAGCCATGATGTAACTGTTGTAGTGTTCGTGAGAAACTTTAGTGTGGATATTAGTTTGTGAGTTGCTGAGTGCTAGTTGCTTCGAGACGAGGTGGTACAACGAGGGTAACTTATACTGAACAACATTGGGGAGTCACAATTAATCACTCAATAAGTAAAGAGATTGATTCAGATTGGAGGCGATTTAACGAAGCAAGCAGTGATCAAGTATACGGCTGCCGCTGAATACATGGAGTAGGCCCTTCAATTGCAAGGAAAACTCCCAACGATGTGTCTCAGCCAGGGGACGGCGTTGCTGCCCATCATAGACTCATACACGCACCAAATAGCAGCTAGATGATGAAATCACAGTATCTGGACCTCTCTTGTTCTTAGAGTCTTTGAAGGCAGGTTTGAACTGGCTCATAATACAGCCAAACCCCCTTTCCGTGCCAATCATCTTCCCCACCCAGAGCCACCCCGTAGTCAAACAACAGCATTTACTTCACGGTAAATATATCGATTGCGGCAGATATCCAATTTTCTGCGCGTGATATGTTTGTATTAACACATATCAAGGATGCCTTCAAGCTGGTCAATAAGCCTGTCGGTGAGATTGTTGGAACTCTTTAGAGTGACGAAGAGACACTAGAAATGAACATGCCACGGGACAGAGAAATGCCAATACAATGGTTTTTGAACATGGTAAATGTTCAGAGGATGTGCTGTTTGTCAAAAGAGCCTTTGGATGCAACGTCATTGTTCAGAGGTATTGTTCATGTAACTAACGATATATGCACGATATTTCGCAACTACGGAGTCCTGTCTATTTAGCACACAACACTCAGAAAATAGATGTTCACGAGAAAAATAGTTTACATAAAGTCTTTAGCTCAATTGTGATTGTATTGTCCAGTCCCCGTCCTGTCTCCTTCACCAACCTCGAACGTACGTAGTGCTCGCCCTCGCCTCTGAAAGGTCAACAGTCGCTGGCTCACAAATCATCCAGACTGGATTACCATTCGAATCCATTCCTTCACATTCACCAATCTCGTCAATGTCAGCGCTCAAAGCCTTTGCTCCCTTGGCCAGTTCAGCGCCGCACTTTTTACAGCTCTTGTCCTTGACGCTGTTCATCTTGGTGCAGGTTGGGTTCATGCAGAACCAATGGGCGATATCGCTTGCAGTAGACATGGTGAATTTGGTTGAAGTGAGTGATAGAGTCGTTTGGTGTTAGGTTTGCGGGATTTGGTGGAGAGCTTGATGCTCTGTGTAACAAGCTGGGAAAGTTTGGGACTTTTATGTGTCACGGGAGGGTAATTACAAGCACTTTGTTCACGGTCATTCATTTGCAATCACAGTGTGTAGATGTTCAGCAACATTTGTTCAGTGTAACGTAACAATCTGCAGTGAGTGAACGACAAAGGAAGATGCGTGAACGGCTGATATGGCAGTCCGTTGTTCTGGCCTCGATGTGAGTCAGTGTACTGATCGGGTCTCTGGAAACCCTGAAGAGTACCAGTAGTTTACTTCATTAATTCAGACAATGCTCTCGTTCAATGTGGTTTGTACGCAGCTGCAAGATACAAATTTTCCTCAGCGCGAAGTCACAGAGTCACCAGATTAGAAGCAAAGAAACTCATGTCCTCAAAATAACTCAATTTCTCTCCAATGATTAAAGAATTCCCTTACTTAACTTCAGAATTCTTCCTCCGCAAGCTGCAACAGATGGGCATTTATCGCCCCTCTGTTCAGTGGTTAATGAAAGTATATGTCCAATTTTCACTGCCATCATCATCAGGCTCCGAAAGCAACCAAAACCGTCCTCGTTTCCCTTTGCAGAGATTTGTCTCTCCAAGATCTGCCGTTGCTGATTTACGTTCATTGCCACACTTGGAACAAATCTTGTTGGATATATCCTCATTTCTCCCTCCGCATGCCCTCTTGTAGGGCTCCCACGAGAATCCCCAATCACATGTCCATTTAGCGTTCTTAGGGACGAAGTCGTCGCCTTCTTCAGTCACAATGTAACAGTTCGGATGATCTTCTAGTCTCGACGACATTGTGTAGAGGTATAGGTATAGGTATAGTAGTGGTGTAGAGAGATAGTTGCTGTTTGTATTGCTGAGAGCTATGTTCTTGGGGCAGTGGTGGTAGTAAGTGGGAAAGGCTCTCAACTTATACATGTTGAATACAAGAGACCTTTCATTAGATCTTAGTCAGAGAGGAGCCATGCATGAATAGCCGTCGTAGTGGCTGCAGTCATTGATGCACAGTCACTCTACCAAGACACCCTCTCGCTCACCCCAGGGCTGATGCGTTGCTCACAGACACGGTAGGTAGCCTGAATCGTTTACATCTCCCCAGGAAGTGCATTGTATCAATGACGTTGACGCAGATGAAAGACACAATGTGTGTTGTGTGCGAGTTCACTGCCCAGTTCTGCGTGGTGGAATGCACTCTCAGCTACAGATCTCAACAGCACTAACATATCTGGCTTACAACTTTCGAGTTCACTGCGTCAAAGAGCAAAGCCCATTCCACTGGATCAATTCAATCTTCGCCTGATTACCTAAAGAGTGTCCCAAAAGGCCATTCCATTCTTAATATATCAAGCCAACCCTTCATTTCCTCCACGATTAAAAGTTATACGTCCAACCTTCAGCCCTATCGTTTTTCAGGTCAAAATAAAGCTTCCAACACTTCCCCTTTTCCCCATGGTCAAGCCTCTCTCCGATGTATGCTATTGCAGAAGAGCGTACAGCTCTACATTTTTCGCACGTCTTGATGCTTATTTCTTTGTTGACGTGTCCGCATAGTAGTTCCATGGCTCCAAATTCACATATCCATTTAGCGTCCTTGTGAACGAAGTCGTCACCTTCTTTAGTTACGGCGTAAATTTGCGAAGTGCCCTTTTGTGTAGAAACCATTATGTAGAGTTGTAGGCGGTGTGAAGAGACTTTGAAGTGCTTGTGTTGCTGTGGGCTGGTTCATTGGAGAAGGTCAGTGGTAAGACTCGCAACTTATACACGTGGGCGACATGCTGGCCTTCAAAATTGATCACAGAGTGAGAATACTCAAATCACTGCCATACCAGTACTACAGCCATTCATGTATAATCACGTTATGAGACCTCCAATTCAGCTAGCTCCCCGTATTCACAGTCAGAAGTGGAAGTTCTTCAATCACCCACTTCACCTCCACGGAGAGCTTTCCTTACAACGCACACTCGCAAGTCTTAGATTTCGAATAAGCCTGAGGCTGGCGTTGAGAGCGATGGATTTACACCCTTGTTCGTTATTTCATGTAGCGCACTGGATATTTGTCAGTAGTTGTTGGTGTTGCAGGTGAACCAATCATCGAGGCATCTCCAAGCGACTTGGTCTGGACGTATGCTTGAGGCGGCTCCTGTAAAGGTGCTGGAGATGGTAGTGGTGGAACATTTGGCGAACAGATCATGCAGAAAAACCTTCGCTGTATTCGCTCTATTGTGAAGTGATGACCTTGCTAACCATACCCTCAATTATTGACGCTTCCTCTTCTTACCACCCTCATCATTATCATCCGCAGCGCTCCCCTTGGCATCTTCTTCGCCCTCCGGCTGTTTATCCGGCTCTTCAAGATCATCATCATCCACCCGCGGTCTGATCATACTCTCCCGCCACTCTCTCACATGATTAAATTCCTGTCCATCATCGTCCCTCCTCATTTCCACCTCCCTCCTAAGCTCACTGGCGCCAGCGGCCCCCTCAGGTACAGGCGGACTAGTCTCGGGGTCAACTCCAGCGTCTGCAGATACTGGGCAACTATTCTTATTCTCAGCACTGATTCCATCGAGATCGATACCACCAGACTCGAAAGGAGACAGATGCGAACTACTCTCAGGAAGATCCGGCGGCGACATTCCCTGGAGCATCTGATTTAGAGTCTCCTCATCATGGTAAGCCCAGACCTCGTTGCCACGCGGGTCCACAGACTGCAGCAACCCGATCAGCCTGTTGTTGACACCGAGAGCACGGGCACCCCGTCCTCGTCTAATCCGACATTTCTTGCACCGCGGCCATTTCAGAAGGTTGACTGTATTGCAGGAACTACTTTGGCATCTCCATCCGAAATGGTCCACACGAGTGCTGATGGTGGTTCCTGTAAAGTCTCTGTCTGCGAAGGGTTGTTCTGGAGGATCCAGCAGTTCAAATTCTGGCGGTGAACTACCTGGCTTTGTTGGTCGCATGATGTGAATTGATGATGGCTTGGACTTGATATGTATTCTGAGCGTTCTGATGATGACGAGGATGTTGATGATGCAGTTGATGAAGATGACAATGATGAAGAAGAAGAAGATGATGATGATGAAGAAGAAGAGAAGAAGCGAGTTGCTGAGCACATGGAATAACCTAAGGTATTGAGAGAAACTGGTCAGGCAAGAACTTGGCTTGTGCTGCGGAAAGAGCGAGACATCAATGATCGAGTGACTGGCAAGGGGATGGGATGCAACAACCTAAACTTAGGACCGCTATCCTGGGTGACAAAAAGCGTTGGGTAAACTCAGCATAATCTAGTATAACTGAGTATAGATTGAGAGAATCCTAGACCTGGATTCAATGTCAGAAGTCTTCTTGCGCCCCGGGGACGGCAAAGTTCTTGGTCGTCCATTTCAAGATAAAGACAATTTAAATGAAGCCACCTCAAGTTGGAGGACAGTACTTGCCCGTTTGACGACATGAGGGAGGGTACAATTGACAGGACGCGTATGCAAGACAACAACCAGGGCATGGGAAGGTGATGCACAAGGGATATCACCAATGGATGACGTTGAATGAGAAGAGAAGAAGCACCCAGACCAGATGAATGGGAACTTGGCGGCGATGATGTTGAAGAGGGCCGGAGGAGCATTGAGACCCGAGGCGAGAAGAGCTAACTCCTGTAACTACCTGATGCGCCTTTGCGCCTTCAAAAAGGGCAGATCTCCGAAGTCCAAGCGGCGAGACAGGTGATGATCATGTATGGAAATGGCGAGAGCAACGAACAGATCACCAAAGTGACATTGACAACATCGGGGTAGCTCGCGTGAAGCAATCGGTATTCTTTAGTCCTGCTCCAAAGCAGAGACCGGTCTGTATCAAACAGCTATTTCTTGGTATGTTCTCTCCAAGGCAAATCAATCGTATCCTTTGTCATCGCCAGCGATCTTGTCATCCGCAAACCATCCACAGTAGCAAGTCCTCATTCATCAAGACTAATAAACTACGACAGTAAAGGCATCTGGGCATCAGCACCTGGCCGATCCCGATCCCTGCTCTCATCCTTATCCTCCTCATATCCCCCTCCAACATCATCATCCAAAAACGACCAGTCCGCATCCCTAGCAATACCCCCAGCATCAGGCCCAGGCGGCGCAAACAGAATCCCCATGATCCTCCCCGATGCCATGGTCAACGACGCCTTGGAGTACAACTCCTTCATCGCCTCCGCACTCTCCACATCAAACACGAGACCAGAGTTTTCTTTGCCGATAGGAAGATGAGCACAAACATTGGCTCGTCCGGGTTTGACCGAGTTGATGTCGACTACTTTGAGGCCGAGAGTTTCGCCGCGCTTGTTGCGGACAACTTGAAGTTTCAGAGAGTCGACGTACTGGAGAGGGTCTTTCGGGTTTGTGATCTTGCAAGGATCGGAAGGGACGGCGTCGGTGTAGCTTTGAGGGCCCCGAGATCGGGGAAAGATTGAGGGATGGGAGGG
>JABSSZ010001146.1:0-39881 GCA_013755755.1 Fusarium sp. NRRL 25184
CTGCTGGAGGAGGGACGGGAGGAGGAGCTGGAGGTGCCGGAGCTGGGGGGTCAGGAGGAGGTGCAGGCTGCTCAGAGGTTGAAGGAGGTGTTGGATCAGGGTCAGGGGGGGCTGGGGTTGGATCAGGAGGAGCCTGAGGCTTTGCAAGGGCGAGGACAGCCAGAGTAAGGATAGTAAGTTGAAACTTCATATTAACGAGTGTTGATGGTGATGATGTGAACTGCTTGTTGTCTCTTCTTATATATGTCGGTTGCTGTTTGTTATACAACGATTTTGTCCTACTCATCCAACCCTCCATCCATCCATCTGTCTCTTTGTCTGTCTCCTCACGAGCGCAGTGAGGAAGAGCCCTCCGCTAAGAGCCCCCGGAGGGATCTCATGCTTCCAAGTCGAACGTTGATGCCAAATATCTGGTACGTACATGTCAAAGTGTTGCTCAAGGCCGGCACTCGCGCCCGTACTCTCATGGCGCCCGTTACTCCCATGTAGCCCATGCTCTACCATGCATGCTAGCAAGGTTATTTGATGTTGCTTTGCCCAACAACTCGGTGATATAATCGGGTCTGTCGAGATCACAACATCCACATTTACATCATGAAGTTATCCACTGCTACAGTGTTATACCCCGCACTGTACAATTGCCCCACCATCTTTGGAGGAAAAGAGCTTGCCCCTCCATGTCACGAGTCGTCATCCTACACTCGTCAATCAGCAATCATGGCCGAACCTCAGAGCAAACGCGTTGTAAACGTCGGCACGCGAAAGTCGCCTCTTGCACTCGCCCAGACCCAAATCGTCGTCGATGCGCTCAAGAAGAACTTTCCCAATCATGAATTCAACATCCACAGCATGACAACGACGGGCGATCGTGATCAAAACACTGCGCTCTACAATTTCGGCGGAAAAGGCCTCTGGACTTCTCAGCTGGAGGAGAAGCTCGTCAACAGGGAGCTCGACATTGTTGTTCATTCGCTCAAAGACATGCCGACGGTTCTCCCCGAGGGTTGCGTTCTCGGATGTGTCACGTCCCGCGAGGACCCGAGAGATACACTCGTGATCAAGAAGGAATTGCAGGACAAGCACGGCTGGAAGACTCTGGCCGATCTGCCGGACGGGAGCATTATTGGTACCAGCAGCGTTCGGCGGATTGCTCAGTTGATTCGACGTTACCCGACGCTCAAGTTCAAGGATCACCGAGGAAACATCCAGACTCGTCTACGAAAGCTTGAGGAGGATCCCGATCTGACGGGTATTATTCTGGCCGCGGCAGGTCTCCAGCGGATGGATCTCGGAGACCACATTACACAGTTTCTAGAGTCTGACAATGGCGGCATTCTTCATGCTGTCGGTCAAGGAGCGCTGGGAGTTGAGTGCCGAGCGGATGACGAGGAGGTGATTCGGTTGCTCAAGACGATTGAGAACGAACAGACAGCTCTTGCGTGTGAGGCCGAGCGAGCACTCATGAGGGCACTTGAGGGTGGCTGCAGTGTTCCTATCGGTGTTGAGACCAAATGGGTTGACGACAAGTTACATATGAAGGCTACAATTGTCAGCCTTCGGGGCGACCACGGCGTTGACTCTGACATAACAGAAGCTGTCAAGACACACGAAGAGGCAGACAAGTTTGGGAGGAAGCTGGCGAATGCATTGGTTGAACGGGGAGGCGGTAGTATTCTTGATGAGATCACTAGGCTGCGACAAGTCCCGGAGACAGTCAAGTAGCGTGGGCAGTTGGACTGCACGGCAGATCAATACCCTGTATTCTATTCAGCTCCAGCAAAAGTCTTGTAGGCCTCGGCATCCAATAGTTTCTCAAATTGTTTCGCACCCTCCTCATCCACCTCGACCTTTGCGATCCAACCACCACCAGCGCTGTCGTCCTCGGGGACCTTGTTAATAGTTGAAGGCTTCTCCTCGAGGGTGTCGTTGACGTGTAGGACTCGTAGACGAACAGGAGCGTTGATGTCGCTAGCAGACTTGACAGACTCGACGGCTCCGACAGCATCGCCTTGCTCGACCCATGTTCCGGTCTCGGGTAGTTCGACGTAGACTACATCTCCGAGTTGTTCGGCAGCGTATTCGGAGATTCCAACGAAACCGTGCTTCTTGTCGGCGGACAGATCAATCCATTCGTGGTCTTTGGTGTATCTTCGAGCGAGGCCTGTTTGGTTAGTGTCGTCATTCTAACGATTCGGGGCACATACTGAGTTTGGTGGAGGAAAAGGCTCGGATTGGTGTGCGGATGGCTGCGCGGGGCGCAATACCCCTAGCCAGAGGGGCTGCAGCGCGTAGAGACCGAGAAATTGAGGCCATTGTGATGATGCGGGTGGTGATATCAGAGTTCAAGCTTTGTCGGCATCATGCGGAGATGTGCCGAGTGGATCGGAGCCGACTTAGTCAGCATCATGAAGTTGCAGCAATACAGCATTTCAACAACAATTCTACAATTCTACAGAAACTCCACTGCATGGTATGTGTGGAATGTAATTGAAACAAGGCATGACTTTGACCGTTAATTAACAAGACATGAGGAACAGTGGTCCAATCGGAGATATGTCAACGTGGGGTTTGAATCATTGTTTACAGTTGTTTAGCTGCCAGCTGTCTTGCATGCTACCGCTGAATACTACCGTATCTTCTGTTGCAATAACAGTTGCTGTTTACATTACGAATATTGACGATATTCAGCTGGCAAACTCGGGTCAAACGCAGTTATTGCGCAATCTCAGCTAGCCATCCACCAACCCAACCAATTACTTGTCCAAACGCGTTAACGCGCTGCGCTACGCTAAAACACCACCATCATCATCACAACATTTCTCGCATAAGCAGGGCCTAGTAAAGTTTATCTCATGAAGTCAAATCAACTATTTTAGAACATTCATCTCATACTACCCCTGTTGTGCTGTTGAAATCGTCCCTCCACTTTAGCCTTGTACCACAGCCGGTGCCTTGAAATTCCGTCCCGCTTCTGGCCTAAACAAGAGGCTCCCACCATCATCCTCCAAAGTCAGCGTAATTCCCTGCTCCAACAAACGCAACGCCCGAGGTTTGTTTTGAAGAAAAAATAGCGTGAACGCGATAGTATCCACCGCCGAGGTCTCATCGCTAAACGGCTTGTCTCACGGTTTCACTCGGTGGCTTTTCGACTCCGCCACCTTTCAGCTGCCTTGTCTTGACTCCCCGCTGCGCATCACGATATCATCACTTGTCAACTAGCTTGATGCTGTCCACAAGCTGATCTTTCCTTCTGTCACTCTCTCCGACCACGTTCTCTACCGATTTATTTCGTTCACTCGCATCATCCGACTCGACTGTTGACCCATCGTTTCGACTGTTCACCGTCACCGTTTCGACACCGTTACCACGATACCCGTCACACCTTCACGCTGGACGACTACACGATTCCCTCGGCTCCGGCCGAACATACAGCCATGGAGCACATCATGAGTTCACCTCCCCATGAAGTCCCACTGCCACCGCCGGGTCAAGATGAGACCGGAGGCATGGAAGAATCTCCCCACCCGAATGGGTTCCATCATCAGCAAAGCACATCCCTCGATCAAGGGCTAGCTCAAAGTCCACGACAAGAAGACCCGTCCACCAGATATACTCCTCCCGTGCAAACTGCACCGCCAATTTCCCGCCCAGCTAGTGGCTTGTCCAACCCCGCCCACCAAGCCTACAACGACTATCGACAGAGTTCCGGTGAGCCATCGTCCAACGGTCGAAACCATGTTGTCATCAAGGTCGGAATGGTTGGCGATGCACAGATCGGAAAGACGTCGTTGATGGTCAAGTACGTCGAGGGAAGCTGGGATGAAGATTACATCCAAACGCTGGGTGTCAATTTCATGGAAAAGACAATTTCCATTCGTAACACGGAAATCACCTTTTCGATCTGGGATCTTGGTGGCCAACGAGAGTTTGTCAACATGCTACCTCTTGTGTGCAACGATGCTGTCGCCATTCTCTTCATGTTTGATCTTACCCGCAAGAGTACATTGAATAGCATCAAGGAGTGGTATCGACAGGGACGAGGGTTCAACAAGACGGCCATCCCAATCCTCGTCGGTACAAAGTACGACCACTTTGTCAACTTTCCTCCCCAAGACCAAGAAGAAATCTCAAATCAGGTACGAGCGCAGCGAGGAAGAGCCCTCCGCTAGGAGCCCCCGGAGGGAAATAACTAACAAGACCAGGCGAGACGGTTTGCTAAAGCCATGAGAGCTGCATTAATTTTCTCGAGTACAAGTCACAGCATCAACGTGCAAAAGGTAGTGACCCTGGTTCTTTGAGAGTACAGTGCTAACTGGGTAGATCTTCAAAATTGTTCTATCCAAAGCGTTCGACTTGAAATGCACGATCCCGGAAATCGAAAACGTCGGCGAGCCGCTCCTTTTATATCAGTCCGTGTAGAGGAGCGATTTACGAGTAATGTTGAAGCTGACAACATAACGATGCGACGCGAATCGCAAGCTACCATTTCTTTTGTCATTACATACAACACAACTGGATCGTCTCCTTTTCTTCAACTTGAGATTACTAGGGCAAATTACGGAAGGGGTCAGGATTCACCTCTGGGATAGATAAACATGGGTATTGGCGCAGGACCGCATTAATGTGGCCAGCTTTACCGGTCGGTGGTTACGGCGGGCTATTGAAGTTTTGAGAGATACAATGGACTGTTAATCGTATTGGTGTATGCTAGATGTAGATGAATGATGTCCGAGGTGTTATGTTGATGGTGAGATCTGTGACATGTAGCTGTGTTTTTGTGACTATTTGTTGTGATATCGCTGTAGCAAACGGAATCCAGCGACCAATTCTTTTCTTAGATCTTTCATTGATCTTTGGGGGGTAATTGGGACGTCGTGGAGGTATATGTGAGCCTGCTCGGGGTCCTGGAGTGAAGGATGGTAATACAGACGTTGGCCGTTGGATTTGTTTTTTGTGTAAATTTCGATGCCGTCTCGATAGATGGAGATGATTTCGACCAGCATGCCTCGCTCGAGATTTGGTTTGATCTCAATGAGCTCGAATGCTTCGACATCGGGAAGGCGTTTGTGGCGGCGTTGGCGGCGGATGGAGTAGCACATGATGCCGAGGGTGAGGCTGAAGGAGACGATGATACTGATGAGTGGTAGGATCATTGCGTGCATCCGTGGTGATGGTTCCATGATCTGCCTCGAGTTCATTTTATATTGTGCAGTGATTCAGTGCGATCCATATATTAGAGTAGAATACATAAACCTTTTGTTAAACTTAAGGGGGTGATGGCTTATATTGAAAGTCTTTGTAGGTGAGGAACTTTATTCACTTGTACTCTTGACCAAGGAACAAAGGTTTGTTCTGGGCGCCCTCCAATGATGTGATCTGATGGCTTGTTTGGCCAACGCTGTTCGTCGAGGTGCTTGGGAATAGCTGCAGACGGGCAACATTAATCTTGTCTAGCGTTGAGGTCTTTATAGGCTGTGTTATGATTGTGTTGATTGAGTTACCCTCCGGGGGCTCCTAGCGGAGGGCTCTTCCTCGCTGCGCTCGTACAGTGGTTCAATCCAACGCTGTTCCCTTCACTGTCAGTGTATTCCATGATACCGCGGCGTCTTTGGAACATGTCGAAATAAACACCTTTCGATGTGGCTCCTAAGTTTGAGCATGTGTGAGGGTTTGATGAATCATCACCAGAGTTTACAGACAGTCTGAGTTTACAGGACTTCACGATTGGACCAAGGTTTGGTGAACAAATTTATTTTTTATCTACTCATCTAAACGACCTGCGTTTATGACTCACCTTCAGCGAGGACCAGCCTCAGCAGTTGACACATGACCCTGCTCGACATCTTTGAGTTTTCTCTGTCGGCAATATCCAACAATGTACAAAGTAAGCACGATGCAGAGCAAAACGCGAGAGCAGATGTCAAGAATGAGATAGGTGGTGGGAAGCTCTTCGACCTCCTTGCGGCGGACGAAGGCGAGGGGAGCTGAGAGGTTAGAGTTGGCCATTGTGGTGATGCGGTGATGAGTGATGATGAATTGGTGAGAGGGGAGTAGTTTTATAGCGCCGAGTGTGTGATGTTCTGATCATCTGCCGTTCAGTGCTGATGCAGATGCTCCTTGTTTCTGAACGGCACCTTTGAGTGAACTACCTGCGTGCTATTCATGTTCACCGTCTCTGTCTCTGACTCTGTGCACCCCGCTCAGCATCTTCAAGTTTAGCCCTCATCCGACGAAATCGAATCGTCCTGGCGATGAAATACCAGGTAGGCGGTACGATAAAGAGAAAAATGATGCCGCCGACAATACCCATGGTGAGGATCCGGTCGCTTTTGGACTCGGGAGCATCGTCTCGGCGAACAGGCCAGGAGAGAATTCCTGTGAAGGAAGCTGGGAGATAAGAGTTGGTCATCTTGTGTTAGTGAGGGTGTGATGGTATGTTGAGATGAAGGTGATGCAGAAGGTTTTCAAGATGCTTCTTATATGTGTGAATGATTCACTTCTTTGGCTTCATTGTGCTGAACAATGAATGTTCGTCGCAGCATTCTTTGACATTGTGAACAAACCGAACACTACGACGTAGAGTAACTGAAAGCAGTGATGGCAATGAACAGTGACTGTTCTTCTTGAACAGAGAACAAACAGTTGTAACTATAATACACTCTGTTCCCCGTCCATCAACCAAACACAAACGACTTCAACATGTACACCTTGGCCTGCTTTGTTCTTGTCTGGCTCATTGTTCTGGCCTGGATGGTATCAGTCTGCATAGCAATGCGACAAACGCGACAGAAACACCAAGACTCAATGTTGGATGCAGAAAGACAGGAACACTATGCATATTACCTCAGGTAGACACTCGATTACCAGAGTAAAGGCGGCGGCGGCGGTTATATCTTTTGGACATTCCCCATCGGATGCTTCGGGTACCTGTGGATCCCCTCCATCAGCATCTCCAACCTCGACTGGCTATTTCCTTGCCACCATTTCCAAATCAAGAGTGATTTCTCACGAATCTGCATCTTTCCGTTCCCCACAGACCAACGGGCCGCATTATTGTTCCTGAAGATCTGGTCTGATCTGGTGGAGGTGGAGTGCAGGGATTCACGTAGTCTGGATAACCTCAGTTTGTGTTTGTGTGCGATGACGACCACCGTCGAGACTTTATTCTAGACTCTAGTTTAGACTTGGTCTTGGTCTACCCCAATAAAATAAGACCCATGTTCTGTAATCCATCACTCCTAAGAAATGCCAACTCAAGTGACACCACAACGCCGTTCATGAAAAGGAAATCAGCGCGCTAGCGATAACAAGTCCGGAAAAATCCCTGATGCAAAGAAGTCGATCACTGTCGTCCTTGTCAATGCAGGGCAAAGTCGAAATGCAGACAATTACTTGTCGTCCTTGGCTCCCCATATGGGAGCATTGAGAGGCTTGCTGACACCAAATCCAACTCCGACAGCGATGCCAACAACGAGAAAAACGATCAAACCCTTGACGATCCATCGATTGCGTTGGCTAAGCTTGGCCATGCAGGTGCAGCGGTTCTTTGCCTTTGCGGCCTTGGCCTGTTTCTTCCAGTGATCTTTTCCGGGCCAAACTTGGCAGTCCGTCTTGCTAGCGAGGGGAGTGATTGATGCTTTGTTCATGCATGAATCTGATGTTCGTGTTGTGACCATGGCTTCGATGTCGGTGTCGAAAGGGTTGAGCTTGTCTGTTTGGGGTGTAGACGTTGTACTGATGCGAGGGGTTTCGGTTACGGTCGCATTTGTGGCAGCTTTCTCGGGGATTGTGAGGTTTGTCTCGCCGCTTGGGCGGGAGAGTTTTTCGTAGTTTGAAGGCATGATGTGAGGAGAGTTGTCGGATTGTCGGATTGTTTGAGGTTTGAAGGATTGAATGAATTGAAAGCTATCGCGGTTAGTGACGCGTGGCTATGGCTGGTGTGACAGTGACACCAACGGCTGGTACATACTTGAGTGAAACCAAGGCTGGACGACTCTGCGCAGTTGGATGGAGATGTAGAATGTCGAATGAATGTAGATGCAAGAGAAATCCTCAATAGGCGAGTGCAGGTCTTTAGAACATGGATCGATTCGTTCAAGTCGGTTCGGTGATGAACTTGGATTGGTTATGGGTCAAGTAATAAAGCCAAGAAAATAGAAGAGAATCAAAGATGATCTCCTAAAGAAACGAGATTGCGATGAGAAGAAGAGTCGAAGATGGTCGAAGCAAGGGAGAGTAATGGGGCGAGAGAAGGAACCTTGTATATGAGTTCTTTCTCAACGCAATGCAACGCCACTGATTCAACGAACGAACTCTCGTCGACTGACTTTCACAAAAGACGTAGAAGAGGAGAACGGGAGCACAACAGACAGAGACATGACAGAGGGAACCCCTAACTAATCCAAAATGATCCAAGCCCCCTGCACATTGCAACGCTTGGGCCCGAACCGGGTGCGCTAACATATGGCTTGCCGCCTTTGGGACTGGTGGGAGCTCCAAGCTAAACGAGCTACGACCAGCGGGGGTCCCCGGCTCTAGTCGCCCCCATTACCTAGGCCATTGCTACGCTCTAGATTGCTCCAGGACCATCACCATTCAATCGAAACATGGCATCACCAATCAAGGTTTGATCCGTCTGATGCATAACACGCGTCTGCTCAGTTGTGATGCACAAATTACATGCACAAACTGCACTGCCTACCTTGCGAATTGGGCCAAATCCCCGCAGATAACAAAAACCTCAAGTCAGGCCTTCATGACCCAGATGATGGGCCAGATCTCATGTGGCACGGCTGCATGTCTCTAGATCGATTCCCACGAATAACACCTCCATCCCTTCAAAAATGGCTCAAGTTTGTCTAGTGATTTACCCGCATCCTGATGCTAATTCTGAGCGCCGGCGCCACCAACTTGGGTTAATCGCCGGCTCTTGGCACTGACTCGCCAACTGTAGCTTTATTGAAGCCGTGCCATGAGATTCTCTCCGCAAAGCCAAGAAATATTCTTCTTCTTGGTAGCCGAGATGCCGTGATCGTGTCTTTCAGTTGTCTCTAAGATATCACGTTGAACTGATGATTTTGGTCAGTGGACTGACTGCCTGACTGCCAATGTCATCTGGCATGACTTCACACATGACAGTGATCACCGTTGATCCCTCAGGAGTCAGCCAGGAACAGGCACAAGGTTTGGCTTCAAATCACGGGAGTAAAGCCACAGAATTCCTGCCCTGAATAAAGAAGCTTTCCACAATCTCATGTATATCGCCACGATCGAATTCGATTCTCGGTCATTTGTGCGTATTGGTGGTGTTTCAATCGCGGCACAGCATCCACTTGTGTTTTGGAGTTGCGTGTATTCTTATCGCACTCGGGATCGTGTCCGTGTTTAGCAGGGAATCCGCGTATAAGGATCGATAACTTGATCATAATTACTCCCAATCTCCGCGTATAATAGATCCGATATCACAGTCAGATTTGCGTACCAGATGCGAAATATCCAAGTTCCCCTCAATGCAAGTGAGGAGTTCTTCAGTTAAAGTCCAGAACCTGGTCTCTGCATTTGCTGGGGTCCCTGCATTAGCTTCCATTGCCAAGGAATGGGATAAGGAAGGGTTCTAGACTTGAGTTCAGCGGGTGCTCTGTGGCGCTGTTATTGTACTGCATTGTGTCTGCCACTGATGTAGACGTTTTTCCTTACCAAAAACGGACTTTCATTGTTTCTATTGCCACTTTTGAGGTTTGATGGTGATACCATCGGTTCAGCCGATGACGGTGACACTTAGTGGCAGGACGGCAGTTGATTGAACCACTGTATTCGGATTTGCGCTTGATACGAATAAGTGGTGACAATCAAGTCTCTCCTGAGTGGGGGACACTGACCTGTAGTGATCCCTGTCAGGGTGTTAATGCCCACAAATATTGGTCTAATTTGATCAGTGCCACAACAAGAACATCACGCAAGTTGATGTTAATCGAGTGCATTTCCGTGTCGTTCAAGGAAGTCGTAAGTGCCGGGATACTAACGTTTTCAATTTATTCGTCGATTTGAGGCCAGTCGCTTCGATTTGTTCGTCGGATAGAAAGCAATCAGCACTTTCAGTTGGCCCTTATCAGCAAATAGGAGCAAGCCCTGTAAACATGTCGAGCGCATAAACTCGCCTGAGATCAGCGCGAAAATGCACAGAGACTCGCTGAAGTTTATGTTTGAAACATCAAATTGGAAGCAATGCATGCCAAACGTGGTGTTTTGACGTGCATCGTATCGGAAATTGGAGCGGGCGGAAAGTGCTGCCATCCAAATCTGTCGTCTCGAAGGGCCGTGTCGTTTTGTATCAACGTCGTACCTACATATCCAATCAGTATTTTCGGCTATCCAAGGTGAAATATTCTATGAATGGGAGAGAAGGTGACATGAGGTTGAAGAGCCCGGATGTCCTCACTACCAGGGCCAGCGCTGATGGGTTTGATACATTGATGTGAGCCCTTTGACTTTGTATGAGGCAACCTGCGCGGTAAACATTTGGGAGTATCCGTCAGCGTCATGAATGTTGATGAATCAAGTACCTGGAGACATGGCTCGACTTGTCAGTCGTACTTGGGATCGCAACGAGCGCTTGTACCGGTTGCCGATGCATCTGGCAAGACCTTGAGAAAGGTGACAAATCCCATCAGCGCAGACGGGAGATGGAGATGATAAATCAAGACCCAAGCTATCAGCTTACCGAAATCACAGCTCGATACTCAACCAGCGTTCTTCACCTCTTTGCGAGGGTTGGTGACTTGTAACGACAACCAAAACGACGTAGAAAGTAGCGGATATAGTCGCGCGATCGTAACAGCACGGACTCAGTGGAATTCTCAACCCCATGAACATCGAGGCAGTTGACAGACCTAATACGCAGACGGGAAGACTGAGCTTGGTATCGAGACGCGGTGACATGATACCAGTGCAGGCGGGGAGACTGACGTGATCAATAACAATCAGCTCGTCCCTAGCTTTCCGACATCGTATCTGTGCATTTGTTGAGCGTTCTTCAACTAAGTGCAAGGTTTGGCGACTTACAGTGACAGCCAAAACATTGCTGAGCGTAATCGTTGCATGATCTGAGCAGTTTTATTACGGACTCGGTGGGATCATTCAACTCTATGAACTCCAAAAGTGATTGATAAGATCCCAAAGCGGATGGAAGACTGAGCTGCGTCTCGGGACGTGGAGTTATTCAGCTTGATCCAGGCTAGCGTAACTATATGCAGTCAGTGTCCCAGGTTGCTTGCAAGGGCTGGTTAATACAGACCGTCGAAATGTTCCAGAGATGGAAGATCGTACGCCATCGCCCGATCTGACTAGTCTTGTAGCGGAGTCTTGGAGTCGTCAAATCGATGGGCATTGGAGGCTTGTTGAGTGTGTATAAAAATGTAGCCGCCTTATCTGATGTCTAAGCTGTTGCGATTGAAGTGCATGACAACCGTGGTGCATTCGCTGGCAGTCATGCCCGTCCGTGTAGGCTGTATAAATTAGGAATGACCTGTCTTCTTCGTCTGACTATATCATCAACTTTGCGTTCGGGATCGGGTAGACTCTCGAAATTGAGTGGCATATATCTTCGGATTCGAACCAGTTCTGGTTTGACGTGAAGAGTACCAGGTGACTCGGCAAACTGGCTATGCCTTGGATCTGGTGATTTGGAGAGTGACCAAGGACTCAATAGGATCAAGAGAGTAGGGGAGAATTGTGAGGTTCGTATCTCGAGCCCGAGGCAGAGTATTCGGCTTATCCAGGGCGACAACTTTGTTTCGGTCCCAGTAATCACCATCTCACCCAACTTTGTACGTCTGGCAAAGACTTAGAATCCAGTCGAGTGTCAAGGCTGACAGGAATCGACTGGAGTCTGTGGAGTCTCGCATCAATTGACAATTTCTTTGGCTGTAACGAACGCTTCTTCTCCGAGCTTCGAGACTCAGACCGTCCTGAATGTATTGTTAACAACCTTCCAACCATCAACAATGCAAAGTGGAGGGTTGTATCTAGCATCTCGAGATGAAATGCAGTGTTCAGCGCGAGCAGGCTGTCAGCTGATGTCAAGTTGAATAAGCAACGGCGTACGTTCAACGTCTTGCAACTTACAATGTGATAGAGGTAGTGCAGAGAATCGACGACCACATAGACAGTGGGCTCAATAGCCCTATCTGAGGAGGCCGATAGGACATGGCTCTGTCACGAAAGCCGATATAAGGATCCAAGCCTGTCAGCGAAGTCAGAAAAGGGCCATCGTTTCTTGTTACACAAGCAAGTAAACCTGGGGCCTTGTCCACTGCCAGGTAATCTTTTGACTAACTTCAACGCCTCCTAAGAAGGGATAGGATTGCCGTATATCCGACTCATTGAAGCTCAATCGCGGGGACAGGATACAATGGTTGAGGGAGCAGCATGGAGTCAGTCCTCCGAGTTGAGTAATACTGGACTGTGTAATGGACTCCTTGCCGTCGTCGAAGCCTATGTAATTTAAAGGCTGGCTTCAGCATTGTAAGCTTGAAGCAAGCAAGCGTATGCCCTCTCTCGACTTCTTTGCAAACCTTCGGCGGGCATTCCAATGGGTTGGAGTTGACTGTATGACCTTTTCTGCCAATGACTGAAAACGGAACACAAGGCGGCCAGAGGTCGACAAACCATTTCTTGACGATTGCCCACATGTCTGGCATATCATCCACACTACTGTATGCGTGGAATTTACTTACTGGCTGCTGCACGAACAGTCTAGATGAATCCAGCGTCCATCGCCATTCATCCCTTCGACTTCTCGCAGTGCTTCGAGCAGCCTTCCGATCTGATGGGAGAACACATGTGTAGTATAGCCTAGCTTTTGAATGTCAGTCATAGATTCAAGGGACTTGGAGGTCCGACTGGCCACTTACCGGGAATTTGGTGTCTAGGCGCATCATGGACAGTTTTCAGCTGGGACATAATTGTTGGATTGTACACCAACCTTCTAACTCGAGGCGATGTCTGTAGCTGTGCATTCTTCAGACATACCGAGAAAGTGGAATGGTGGAACAAAGGAGAAGCGACTCGGCAGCGGAGTCTGGATAGCATCAGCGACAGCCAAGGGGTGAGGATATCGGAGGGTCGAACTAATGTAGCCTTGGTCCTGTAAAGAGCTTTGATGCCCCCCGCTGTAGATTGGTAACAGTGACAATATTCGAATAGCACTCCGCGTTGGGCTTCTTCTCCCTTTACATGGGCGGCAGCGTCACTGGAGACATGCTCAGCTTCAAGAACGAGTAAGGTAAGGAAGCTTTCTCCGTTACACTCGGCGTGCTAAGTCCTGTGTGCTGGTATAAGCTCTCAACCACGAGTCTCAACTGCAAATAACACCGGCGTGCAATATGGACTGGCCAGTGTTGATACCTTGTCTGGTGTTGCAAAAATAGCCTTTGATTGTCAGTATGCGAACCGATCGTGGTCAAGCAGACCTACATATTGCTTAACCCTGGCCGAGATACCACCTGCTTGAAGAACCCCGAGATACTTCGAAGGACAAATTGATGCTCTGATCAGTCAAGATCTATGCCAGATCAATGAAGAAGAATTCTCGATCCGCTTGCCTCGGCCGCTGGGTCATGAGGAGTCATCTTGGGGGAGGAGGCCAGTATTTCGGCCAGAGTATGTCTGAGTCTCATTAGTAAACTCCTAGCAACATAACTTGACGGTAGTACCTCGATTCTCATTACATACCAATAACAGTGTACTCTGGCGAATTGCAGCGCTCACAGCCTCGTCGCCATCCTCTGCGCGAACTAAGTTCTCTGTGGTGATATAACCTCTCAGCCACAAGTCTCAACTGCAAATAACACATGTATCCTCTGCTCGAACGTCCATCTTCATCCTGGCACTCAAGTCAGCCCGTGATCTTGTCCTGAAAAAGGCTGTCTTACCAGCAAGCCTCCGATCGTGCTTGTAAGCGTAACTTGACTCATCCCTTGGGTAGTGGTGGTTTTGCTGCTGCTAGATCATGAATCAGTATTGTCAGCTTGGTTGTCAGTCATGCAACATGGTCCTAGTACAGCTCAAGTCAGTATACCAAGATCTGAGCTCAGAAGCTTTGCCAGCAACTGTGAGCCACAATTTGTGACTGCCAACTCGACTTTCCGCTTGGAAAATGATGGTTCTGTTGATGAAGGGTGATGATGATAGATGGAGGCAGATGATGGGATTTGGATGTCGAGAATGGAATGGATGATTGTGTCAATGGGAGGGTCAGACTTGTGAATGGGAGCTCAGAATTCCCGCTTGAAAATGAAGAGTCCGTTGAGGAACGGTGATGGGCGATTGATGATGAAAGAAGATGGCGAGGAGGAGATTGATGATTGTGTTGATGAAGCGATGGATGGAGATGGATGAAGCTGGATGAGGGGGGGTGCGTGAAAAATGAGGATTGAGTCGGTCACGATGAGCTCCTGCCATTTCAATTACTCCCGTGACCTTGCGTGTCTTCAGGAAGGCATCACCACTGTTTCCAGGAAGCAACGCGACAGCTTTCACCTGCCGTTTGCATGCACACTTCACTTAACACCTTCTCTTCAATCACCGTCCGCCAAACTCTTCATCTTCATCACACTTCTTCATCACTACATTATCATCATTCTTTTCCTTGCCTATCGCCGTCTCATTCACTATACACTATGGAGAAGCCGTTCGCTGGACAATGGCTGTACGATGATGACGATTTCGCCCCAAACAACGTCCTATGGGAAGCAGTTTTCTGCCCTTGCATTGTTTACGGTCAATCCAAAAAGAGCTACGAAGATGCTGTCGACAGGGACTATGAATGTGATTCACCCCCAAATGGCCATGTCAGATTCAAGGTCAGCAAGAAAGGAATCGTCGACACACAAGAGGAATACTAGTCGAAGCCTCTGAATAAGCCGGCCATTTCTGTTCCCTGCTTGACATTCGCTGCCTGCTTGCCTTGTAAGTGTCCCTTTGCAAGTCAAACACTCTAACATGTCTAGTCTATGGTATCTTGATCTCCAAGCTGCGTACAGAAGTTCGCCATCTCTACAACATCGAAGGAACCCGCAGTGAAGATAATCTATATGGCTGCTGCTATCCATATGACACCCTGATTCAAATTGAACACGAACTCCTCAATCATGGACATCATCGCAGGCCCACTTGCTGTGGGTATGAAACCGAACCTTCCATGACCACATCCTTGAGCAGTTCTCGATCGCACAGCAAGGTCACTTGTGATACGGACCCCAATGAAAGCCTTCCATGTATTCCCGAGGATTCATCCGAGTGCACGTCTTCAACTTCATCTGCAAGCAGCCGAAGCAAGCCCCGGGAGAGATCAATCGCTCAAGATCTAGTTGCACCCACCGACGCAACGCTTGACCACAGTCACGACCTCTCCAGAGATCCAAAAGGACCATACCGTACCAATGCACCTCACCGGTTGAAGGATGACACTTCTGCTCCTGTGTATCCTCCTTCAATTCATCAACTTCGAACCGATACAAAGGCACCTGCCAGTCCACCTGCAGTTCATCGACACGATTTGTTTCAGGATGCAAGCGAGACCAATGAGGCCCAACCCAATCACGACATTGGATTCGATCGAGTTGAAACATACCGAGCTAGTCCTGATCATCAGCTTCGGCAAGACGAAAAGACGCCGGGAGCATTTCCTTCAACTCATCATTTGCACCATGATACGGTGGTCCGGACCAAGGCACCAAGGCAACACATGCTAGAAGATGATGAGCAAGGTCCAAGTAGGTCGGGAACTCGTGGGCCACACCATCTTCATGAGGACAAGTGAGGAGGAGCAACGATGAAGCAAGAGGCGAGGTCAAGAGGCCAGACGATACAATTCGGTGGAATATTATTACGATCCAACCTCAGACACGACAGTAGTATTATCACTTCATAGGGGCTTACAATAAATATATCTTCAACTGCAACCTTATGCGACCATGGCGGTAGTGTCTGTTGTTACTGAAGCATTGGTGCATTTCCAGTTATGGTCACATATGGTCTCTGAGTTGGCAGGCTATGCATGCGACCAGGTCAAATTTGTGGCAACGCCGAGCGAATGCTACTGTCCCGCTCCCAGCCTCCGACCTGCAGCTCGATGGGCGTTGCACATAAGTATCATCGAGAGGGGTTCAGCACGGACACGACGCGAGAGATCGCGGATGGTCTGGCCTTTAATAGTAAGCCTTTAATAGTAACAAGCCAGGTTAAGGTTACACTTTACAAGGACCCGTTTCAGTGGAGGCACTGGTTAGCGATCGTCAGATCAGCTGAAAGACGACAACCAATTGGGTTTGCGTGTCCGTCAATGTTGTCATGAGACCATGGTCGCATATTGGCGGCCATGCACAGGCTGGCTGGGCACAGCGAGACGAGTTCGGGCATTGAGTTCAGGCTTACTCCGTACACAGACAGATAGATTACACAGATCAAGGAACACGAATTCGCGTTAGATTAAATGTCTTCATCCTGCATGCTGAATGTCCCTTGCATTGGCGCTCAACGCGACGATTGGATATGGTATGGAGCAAACTGGGTTGACGCTTGGGTCCCACAAGGCCAAGGCATGTTGCATTGAGCGAATCATTTTGGAAAAGTGCTGAGCGGTGACCAACTTGCATGATTGAGGGGGAAACACCTCAGGCAGAGAGACCTTATGTTGAATATTCCTCTGAACGGACCATCAATTCCATGCACTGGCTTAATTAACACGGTCGCGAATCTCATTCTGTTTCATACCAGTCGGCCCACTGCCCTCTGTAGGCATTCTAGTGACCTGCTTCTAGCGACCTTTTCTAGTGGCTGTCACGTCCGCGCTCACGTCCACGACGCCCTAGAGTGAACCCACTTTCGCGCTGAGCTCCCTTATTACCGATCTTCTCCACGCGCCCTCCGCACCTGAACCCACCTTTAGCACCTCTTTTCTACCCGCTCCCTCCCACTTTCACTCATCATCGTCTTCACTCATTTACACGTTCGACTCACGCGATAACAATAAACAATAACTTCACTCGCTTCTGGGTCCATCATGGCTACTGTCACTCGTCAACCATTTGCTCCCCTTGATGGGACTCGTCTCCAGACCTTGACAAGTCTCAAGAATAGGCAAAATGGTATGTGGAGATGCGGAGTGTTTGGGCTTCACTGACATAATTAGCTTTGCCAACTGGTGGTAAACGAAAGGCTGAATTGATTGATACCGATGATTCTGAAAATGTCGATCCTACTTCTTTTGCCAAGCGATCAAAAGGTTCAAAGGACAAGGACATGCTAAAGGACAGCATCAAGCCATCTACTTTTATCCTCAAACCTACTGCACCTGTATCTGCATCTCCCATTCCTAATCGCCTCACGAGCCCTCTCAAGACCCGACGCACTCTTCAACCTAAATCACCCGCCAAACTCAGCTCTGGCATTTCAAAGTCTTCTCCCATTTATGCTCCTGCTGGTCGATCTCCTACCCGAAGCAAGCGATCTGGTATCGCATCCAGCCGACGACGTACTGCTGGTCCCTACACTCGTGTTGATCCTCCTTCATTCAGTCCTGGATCTGCCGCTCCCTTTTCTCTCGATGCTGCTCTCAAGGGTACTATTCCTGGCTATGGCGCCAAGAAGGAACCCATCACTGCTCTGCATGAACCAGACATGAAAGCCAGCTGGTTCTTTGACATTCACGAAGACACCCCCGAACAAGAAATGACCAACCTTCTTCAACACAGCACATGTGTACTTGACATTTCATCCGATGAGGAAAGTCAACGAAAACTCAACAGAGACCGTGCAGAGGGTCGCGATAAGGAAAATGTTCCTCCTCCCGATGACATCTCTCAAACTCGTCGCGCACCAAAGGCTGATGAGATGATTGTTGAGAAAGAGCGTGTCGCATTGGGAGAAATGAACACTGCCGACTTTTACGCTGAAGGATGTGATGAGACATCAGTCATTTTTGTACCTGAAGATGAACCAGAGGTGAATGCGACAGCGGTTGTGGCTGCGGCAGCCGAAAAGCCAATCGATCCTTCAACAGAAGACATCGACAGCTTAATGGCCAAGCCTACGGAAGGTTCAAGCAAGGCTGCAGTTTTGGAGCCAATCGAAGGAACAGGAGAAAGTTTTGAGTTATGGGAAAGCGGTAGCGCACATGATGAAGCTGTATAGGCATGAGGCATGAACAAGTCATGAACTGTTATGGTAATGGATGGAATGAATGATGGAATGGATGGATATGGATGGATATGGATACGGATGGAGTTTGCCGGCGTTATTTTCTTTAGGCTACCAAGAGCTGGGGCTATAGTTTTGTGACTCCATTATTGTCTAAGTATTAATTGATACCTGATGTCTGTGTTTCACTGAGTGTAAATATGATCTGATATCTTCCGCACTGTGTCCCACGTGAACCACTAACCAAAACAGTGTGAATATTTCGTCAGCAACCCACTTCCCCTCATCAACCATCATGGCTTCAATCAACGATCTAGCTACAGCCGCGATTGCGAGCTCCGACACTGCAGATGATTCAATTCGGGGCGCATTCATTGTTTTGGAGGGCTTGGATAGAAGTGGAAAGACTACTCAGGTGAAACTGTTGGAGCAGAGATTTGTCGAGGAGGGTAAAAAGGTCAAGGTTATGAGATTTCCTGGTAAGTCACTGACAAAGTAGTGAATTATGCTGATATTTTATAGACAGGACTACACCTATTGGACAAATGATTGATGCTTATCTCAAGAGTGATGTTGAGATGGATGATCATGTTATTCATCTATTGTTCAGCGCAAACAGATGGGAAGCTGTGTGAGTATGTTGGTCTGTCACACTTCAATTCTGACTTTTCAGCAAACAAATCCAATCTCTACTCGCCTCTGGTACTACAATTGTCTGCGATCGGTATTATCACTCAGGCATTGTCTACTCAGCCGCCAAGCAAAACCCCTCTCTGACCCTCCCTTGGGCACGAGCACCAGAACGCGGTCTTCCCCGACCAGATCTCGTGCTGTTTCTCGATTTGACCGAAGAGCAAGCTCAAGCTCGAGGTGGTTGGGGTGGGGAGGTATATGAACGATCTGGTATGCAGAAACGCGTACGGGAATTATTCTGGGGTCTCAGTATGGGCGGGAAAGACGTTGCAGCGCAGGGACTTGGACTAGATGAGGGTGAGGGCTGGACGCAGGAGGAGGAGGATCTTGTGGTAATTGATGCCGGTGGCAGTGTGGAGGAGGTTGTGGAGGAGGTTTGGAAGAAGGTTAGGGGTAGAGTTGAACAGGTTGAGAGGGGAGAGGTTGGAAGGACTGTGAGGGTTGTTAGGTGAGCCGAAAGATCTCTGTTGAAGACTGTGAGTTGTCAGGCGAGATGCTGGGAGATCTTTGTTGAAGACTGTGAGAGTTGTTAGGTGAGATGCCGAAAGATCTCTGTCGCAATGACAGCAAAAATGATTCCCCGAGACCTGGATCGAACAAGTGACCTTTCGGTGACGGTACAGTTACAGCCGAACGCTCTTCCAGCTGAGCTACTCGGGGATGCTCTGACGATCAGAGGAGTAGCTATGGCGATCGGCGAGGAAAGTTGGGTACATGTGGACTGATGATGTTGTTTAATGAGGCAAGCTGAGCGGTTACAGTGAGATTCGCGGGTTGTGGGTGCAGGAGACCGATGCAGTGTTTGAGGTATCCCCAAATGCAAGCTTGGTGTTGAGGCGTCGCATTGTGAGACAGATGACGCGGGGTATTGTTTCATCCCATCTTGTGCTATTGCTTTCTCAGACACGGGCTTTGCGACATACTTCCTTGCCACAATTCTCTCTCAAATTCAAGTCATTCTGGCCAGCTTAGGGTGAACACTGTGGTATTAATTGCGCTCGAGGAAATGTCCTGCGTATAAGTACAATTTACACTTTCACTCCCAACCAAGTCCAATGGCTATTCCTCCGGTTTCGGAGATCTCCCCGAATAGCTCAGCTGGAAGAGCGTTCGGCTGTAATTGTTAAGCATATCACCGAAAGGTCACTTGTTCGATCCAGGTTTCGGGGAACTCATTTTTTGCATCTTTGACCTATACAATTTCCTTTTATCAATTGGGATTGGCATGCTAGTATATTTATCAAATTGTTTTATTGATATAGGCAACTCTTCACTGTGGTTGGTGATTGTTTCACCTTGTGATACCAAAAAGTTGAGTTGTCATGATGTACTCATTGACAACATCAAATGCCACGACCAGCAAAAGAAATCCCCGAAACCTGGATCGAACAAGTGACCTTTCGGTGTCATATATCAGTTACAGCCGAACGCTCTTCCAGCTGAGCTATTCGGGGATTGGTGACCGGTCGCTCGGTATCGTTCCATAC
This sequence comes from Fusarium sp. NRRL 25184, assembly GCA_013755755.1. Classification (NCBI taxonomy): domain Eukaryota; kingdom Fungi; phylum Ascomycota; class Sordariomycetes; order Hypocreales; family Nectriaceae; genus Fusarium; species Fusarium sp. NRRL 25184. The sequence continues at coordinate 20,379 of JABSSZ010001146.1, forward strand.
AGGCCGCAGTCTAGAGGCCGCAGCAAAGAGTCGTAGGTCGATACTACGAGCATTCGAATTCACAGAGCACTTCTTTCACCATACACACTTGCAAGCCAATCAACTTTTAATTAAAGACTACAGTCTTGTGTCCGTTGAGGAACAACCTCCTCTCAGCATACCACCGCACAGCAGCAGCAAGAACTTGGCTCTCAACATTAGATCCCTCCTCCGACAACTCCTTAGGATTCATGCTGTGATCAACACGAGCAACCCGCTGCTCGATAATAGGACCCTCGTCCAGATCAGCAGTGACAAAGTGAGCAGTAGCTCCGATAATCTTGACACCGCGCTCGTACGCCTGGTGGTAGGGCTTGGCACCCTTGAACGAAGGCAGGAAACTGTGGTGGATGTTGATGATGCGGCCGGACATGGCTTCGCAGAGTGTTGGAGACAGAACCTGCATGTAGCGGGCGAGGACAATGAGCTCAATGCCGTGCTTCTTGCAGAGATCGAGGACCTGGCCTTCTTGCTGCGCCTTGGTGTCTTTTGTGACGGGCAGGTGGTGGAATTCAATTCCGTAGCTCTCGGCGAGGGCGGCGTATTCGGGGTGGTTCGACACGATGACGGGGACTTCCATGCGCAGCTGGCCGGTCTTCATGCGGAAGAGCAGGTCGTTCAGACAGTGGCCGATCTTGGAGACCATGATGAGAACACGGGTCTTGCGGGCGACAGGGCGGATGTCGTAGTCCATCTTGTACTCGGCAGCGAGCTTGTCGAAAGCCTCGACGAGGTGCTCGGTGGACTCGGTCTCGGTAGGTCCAAAGTGAACACGCATGAAGAAGCGCTCGGAGACGGGATCGGAGAACTGCTGGAGGTCGAGAATGTTGTGCTTGTTGGCGGCAAAGATGCCAGTCACGGCATAGACGATGCCGGACTTGTCAGGGCATGACAGGGTGAGGATGTGATCATTAGCCATGTTGAAGGCTATGGACGGCGTTGAATTGACGAGATAATTGTGTAAGTGACAAGAATTGCGACGTATGTTGTTAGCCTCCGTATCGACCGAGTATGACTCCGAGAACCCCACTGCGGGCTAACCCTCCACTTCGGAGATGCGTCGGGATGTGGCCATGGAAGCATTGAGTTGGTATTGAGTAATTGAGAGCAATTGAGGGAAATATGCTGTATTGAGATCTATGAAAAGGTAGTAATGCGGCGTGGGTATCTGGACTGTATCCATAGAGTCTTTGATCGTCATGATGCATTGGTATAGCCGTTTCATATCCGTCTCCGCTGTGGCTGCAGGGTAATTGTAGAATCCACTGAATCAAGTACAGACGTTAGATCAATCATCACTGGCAGTCTATAGATAATCGAGAAAGATACTCAAGTTGATAGAAACAAAAGCTAATGCATGATCGTCACGTGGCGTTGATCGGAAGTCCATCCGTTCCCCACCATCGACACTCAACTAACATCAACAATGCATCATGTCAGGTGGCTCTCGGAGCCGAGACGGCTGCTTCAACTGTCGAAGACGAAAACGAAGATGTGACGAGGAGAAACCAACATGTCGCCGATGTCAAAGAACCGGAGATGACTGTATCTTTCCGAGTCCAGCTTCAGCGTCGAATCCGCTCAAGTTTATCGTGGCAGCTTCGAATCATTATCTCGTCCCAAGTGATAACCAGAGCCATAGCTTCCTGAACCTCTCACCTCAAGAACTCGTCGCTGTTTGTAACTCAACTGAAGGACGGATTGTGTTGACGCAAGAATCTGTTCCTCGCAGTTTATCACCGTTTGCCTTTGAGGCGGGACGGTCAGTTGAGAAAGCTCTCGTACAGTACTGTACGTATTCTCACCACAAGCTGTCGCGGCTAACGGATTAGATATCGAAGTAATATCTAGGAGCAGAGTCTACGTGGACACAAGCCGGAATGGCTTCCGTACATCAGTCATCCCCCGAATGTTCCAAGGTCCTCTGTTCTCAGCAGTCCTAGCCATGAGCGCAGCAGAATGGGCGCAAAACATTGTCCCAGATGGAAGAGACTACCGCGCTTTGTCAATGCAGTACAAAGTCCGAGCTCTCCATGAACTACAACACGCTCTTCCAGATTCCCAAGGCAGTGAGGGCAATCTTCTCACCTGTGTTCTTTTGGCATCTCTCGAAATCGCACATGGATCGTGCCCAACATGGCTCCGTCATCTTCAAGGCGCACTCGCTCTGCTTGAGAGTTTCGGGGACAGTATTGACCCTAATGTGGCCGAGTTTGTACTACAGTATTTCCGGTTTCGATATATTCTGATGGAGACTACGCAACCTACTCATCAAGACTCGTTACACCAAGCAATGGCTGGGCTGGCCAAAGCTGAAGCGACTCTTCATTCTCGAAATCTAGTTGATGAACAAATTGGTTGCTCAATGGATCTCGTCGACATCATCAATGAAATATCGTCCCTGTCTACCCACGATATATCCAAGGATCAACTGTACACAACAGGCCAAGAAATTGAACAACGACTCGAGGATCTCTCTTTTCAGGGCACCGACGACTATCTCTTACGAAGCGCCGAGTCATTTAGAATTGCTGCCCAAATATACCTCCGCCTCGTGTGCTACAACACAGCCATCACCCACCCATGCATCCTGGCACTCCACGAATCTCTTCTCTCTTGTCTTTCCGATATCATCGTTGAAGGACAGACTCGAAGATCATTCCCCATGTGGCCGCTGTTCCTGGCAGGCTGTGCATGCTCATCGGATGAGCAACGAAAGGTTGTGTTGGACCACTTCATGTTGATGGATAGTAAATGGCCGATTAGCAACATATCTGCTGTTTGGAATGCACTCAAGCTGATCTGGCATACAAGAGATCTTCAAGTATCGAGTACAAACCAAGACTGGAGGGAGATTATCCACAAGTTTGGATGGAAGCTCTCATTATCATGATAATTCTATTTATACCTGGGTATACGCTCTATGCTCTAATGCGACCGCACGCTAAACTTCCAACTTCCTTGACTTGCCATAGGATCCCTCGGCCCATCCCAAACTGGACACCATGATTCTTTAGCCCCTTCGTCGGCCCTGGCTCTTGATTCCTCCACCATTCGCATGATGAATTTGCTGTCCTGTACCTCGTCTTGTTCCTGATCTTGAGACAGCCACCCCTCTCTTCGTCCGTCGCCAGAATTAATTCGATGATCAAGTGGTCGGAAATCATGAGACCCTGCACTGGCTGTTCGTTCCGTTCGTAATCGCACAGGCTGCCCCGTCAACATGGCCATTTCCACGTCCAAGTCAATCATCCCATCTGAAGGCCGATTCGGTCGAGAGGGCATGTGTTCTGTAGACGAACTAATCCATCGGAAGCGCTTCTTGAACAGGGGTGTTGTTGTTCGATCGCGTGGCCAATTCGGGTTTCGTGCTCGTCGACGTTTACGGACATGATGCTCAATCAGGAGGTTCAGAGATGGAAGACAGGTGCAGACGAAGCCTATAGCAATCTCGAGAGCCCTGCAATCGTTAGACAAGCATTATCGTGCTGACAGACGTACGTTAGAATGCCAATCGGCGTATAATCGACAGTGATATCATTCGAGTTCAAAAAGTCAACCGCTTTGGCAACACGGAACAGTGTCAAGGCTGTGGCGATTCCACCAGCCCCCAAAAGCAAGATAATCTTGATCCGTTTTCCTATTGACATTCTGAGTTTCCAAGTCAACGGTATCGGGATCAACAGAATGACCAAATCGGTGACGATCGATAGCGATAGATCTGAAAAGAAGATCTTTCGTTGGTTGAGACATCGTGCGTGTCTGACATCTGGGTCCCAATATGTCCGGATGGGATAACAGGTGACAATTCGAAGTATTTGTAGCGGAATGTATGCCACCAGTAAAGCCCATATCAAGATCTTGATTCCCTTGGCGACTCGGGGTTCGACAGCAAAAACTCGTGCCATGAGAAGCAGAATGGTCGCTTTAGTGAAAAAGGCAGCTGGGATATAGACAACCGTACTGGCATAAAACCACTGACTTGTTAGATCGATCGTGTGACACTGGGCTGCTCACCTTTAACCAGTTGTAGTATTCTGGTTTATGAATCTCCCAAGCATGATATCCTGCTCCATACCGGGCCACTACTTTGTTAGTGAGGCAACGAAAAGGTAATAGACATACTCATAAAGACAGTGACGCAGTAAATGATGGCGGTGATCTAAAGGTTAGCAATAGCCAGACATGAAGAGTCGGTCATACAAATGCTGCTATACACGTCCCTAAACTGTTAGCTTTGTCTAACATGAGATCTCGACGTACAATCTTCGAGGCCAAAGTTCCGGCTAATCGTTCTCTTGACATAAATTCGTACTACAAAAAATAGTGTAATAAAGAATACACATATCGTCGTCAAGACAATATTCAGCGTCCAGTAGACGTCTTCAGGATGGTTATAATCGGGAACAACCCCAGGAGGGGCATTTCGATTTGAATCGGGACCTGTTGCATTCCACATATCCTGGAAAGGTCGAATTCATTGTAAATGGAGATGCAGGATGGGAGTCGATGAATACTTGACTCTTAAGTCAAGCTTTAACTAGCGGATCACCGGGGAGCCAACCGTCGACGATCAACGCCACTAACGGTTGGTACTGAACTCTGTTTCTGTTACAGGGCTTCCTTTGGTTGAGGTCACTTCAATGACTCAAGGCGAAGGGTTAGGCTTGGTGATCCTGTGGTGTAATTGGGCAAACATGTTCTTTAATGACATATGTGAACGGCTATAGGTGAATTGGCTGATTTGGAGTATTATTGATCTTGGCAAGGCTGTATTGACGAGCCCGACTGTCCGAGTTGTTTCGGTAAGTCAAAGCGTTACCCCCCGTGAGTACAGCTTGAGGCTGCATACAACATTGTCCCAAATTCATCAACATCTTCCAGCCATCGATCTACCCTCTGTCTTTGGCGTTTTATTTCTTCGTCACTCATTCCATCTGGAAACGGCCACAATTCATCCAGTCGAAAAGAGTCACTTCCCCACTCGGCCAGATGAGAGTTGTAGTTTTGTTCCCATCCATCCCGATCAGCTTGCCACAGATACTTGCTCGATGGCGAATAGAGTCCCCTCAACTCAGTTCCCAGATACGTGGTGAGGCCATCATGAGCTGACAAGACATTGTCCAGAAAGTACATGGTGTACAGTGTTCGTCTCTTCGCCTCGGCCATAATCCATGATTCCCATTTCGGTAGGGCACCTCGTTGTTCTGCCGCACATACAAGCCCTTCACGAGAGGTCGCGCATGCAATTTCCTGAAGGTTGATCATTGCCTGACGAAGAAATGGCATTGAAGGCCCCAGGTGAAAGAACAGAACCATGGAATAGATGAGGTACGCTTGAAACACTCCAACAAGATGGATGCCTTGATATGTTCCTCGCTCTTCGTAAAGTCTAGTCATTTCTCGCTGGAGGATATCTGCGGCGATACTCACGTTACCAGGTAGAGGGTCGCATATTCGGACCAGAGTAAAACAGGTTGAGAGTGGCACCAATGATTGCTGCATAGGATGGATGAATGGTGGCAGATGACCTCGAATCACTGTCGAGGCATACGATTTGAGCATTCGATAGACAAAATTGATGACACTTTGACTGTAATCCTTGGGCGATTGTCCAGGCAGAGGAACATACGAGTTGAGCCATCGGTTCTTGATGTCGTCGCTGTTGATCGGACACACAAGGTCCAATGGATCAAAGTCAAGGCCAGTGTCTGTTTGAAGCGAGCTCTGCTCAAAGTCCAGAGTGTCCGTGTTTGAGTTCTCCCAGTCCTCCGATCCAGACTGCAAGTCTACGATCGGCTCTCGAAATCTCCCAGGATAGCTGCAAGTTAAACTCCGCAAGGCACATCGTCCACAAGTTTCTTTGCGATCACATTTTGCTTTTGCGGTTATACAATGTTGACAAGCTTTGACTCGAGTGGTGGAATATCTTGAAGGTGCCATGATTGAGTGATCGAATTGTATCCAAAGAGTCTTAAATAGTCGGTATTGTGTTGTTCCGACCCGTCACATACATTCAAGTCCGATGATACATCAGACAGCCAACAATTGACATGAAAGCAGCTCATATTCGTTGCTACAAAGCCAACCAAACGCCAGAAATCCAACTCGCTCACCAACTGGTCATTGTCATTCAAGGAAATATGAGTCCCTCGTAATATTGGAACTCGCAGGTATTACGCCCTCGTTTTCACTTCCAATTAACCCATTTTCACATCTCCATTAACCTCGGTTTGAGGAAGCATTGGCTTCTCATCTTCTTGAGCTCTTCGTTTGCCCATACGGTCGAGCCATTGCTCAGCGCTGACAATGGTTCCATCTACAACACCACTTACTTGAACAACCATGTCCAAACCTTCTTTGGCCAAGACCAAAACTTTGTGTGCACCTTCAGTAAGTGCAGTCTCGTTGTCTTGTTGCCCGGCATTCCTGTCGGTCATGGTGGCGACACGGAATCGTTGGGGTAGACTAGTGAGATGACGTCGCACGAGGATTCGCGCATTTTCAGGCAATGCGCCTCCTGCATATTTCGACACAGTATTGATGGCTTCTCGCAGGGTTCTGAGAACGTCGCCCTTGAGGTTTGAGATGCGAGCAGCAAGTTGAGAGCGAGATTCAGGATCAGCTTGTTCGCCTTGTCCGTCTGGTACCTTTTCGTACTCTTCAAGGGTAGTCTTGAGGGCTGAAATCACACGAGCAATGTGATCGTTGGCCCATCGAAGCCATTGTAGGCAGTATTTGAGGCTGCGCAGACTCTCTTGACTCATGGCGACACTGAGACCGGAAGTAGACGTAATCAGACGTGACTGCCAGGCGCTGTTTGGTCGTGATGGCCTTGGTGAATTGGAATCAGTCTCGGTATACGCGGGTGATCTCAACTCATCGTAAGCAGGAAGCGTGTCGACGGTGCTAGTAGTTGACATGCGACGAGACATGGTCTTTGAAGATGGTGAAGGCGCTGTATCCATCTGTTCGTCGCTCATTTGTTGCATTCCTTCAGACTCAAATCGTTTGTTGCTGACTGCTTCATCCTCATCCGTTTTGCGCCGCTTCTTGCTATTACCAGTTTCCAAATCCGAAGTTGAGCTGTTTTGTCGTCTTCCAGCGCCCAAAAACCATCTGACACCTCCTTCAACACCAGTCACCCGTCCAACTGACCCAACAGTATTCGCAATAGGAGTCAGGTATCCTTCAACATATTCGGCGCCAGATCGAAAACGTGGTGAAAAGTTCTTGGCACCACCATACGCCGAAGTAGCGCCTTCAATTGTGCTCGCCAACAATGGATGAGTCGTCGTAAGTAGAGACAGAAGCGGTTCAGGCTGTGGAGATTGTGGTTGATTCGATTGAAGGCCAGAAGTTGGTGGACTAACTGGAAGAGAGGAATTTCTATGAGGTGGTGACGATATAAAGTCTATGAGAAGAAATGTCTGTTAGAATTGACATACAAATGTCTCAAATTGACAACATACCTGCTCTCAAATCACCAAGCGCTTCAGCTGCCAGTCGTACATCTGGATCATCAAGGCTGACGCTACTAGCCCTCGCATCAAGAAGACCATCAGGAGAAGCAGCGCTGACACTGTTACTCCCGTCAAGATCCATTCGGGTCGGGCTATCAATACTATGCGCAAGAACTGAATAAGGCATAGGATGTAAAGGAAGCCAAGTCTTGGTTGGTTCCAGGGCCATTTCGCTGGTAAGTGAACTCAGAGGTGGTAACTTGGTATCGCTATCGGCTTCGAATCTAGCCAAAGGAGGCAAAGAAGTTGGTATATCGGTGGGAACATCAGGAAACTTTATCGCATTTGGTGAAGCGACATTAGAATAAGCTGGAGGAGAAAATGCCATTAAAGATTGAGGTCGAGCAGGTGGTGGTCCGAGGACATGACGAGTCTCGGACTCCCGATCAGGAAGCATGTGATTGCGCTCCATGGTCGGCGATAACACGGATATGTCAACTAAGCATCGAATGAAATCGGCCAGTGGCCGCAAAGATTATCGCAAAGAGACAAAAGAAATGGTAAATAATAATGATGATGATGAGGAAGCGGAGATGTTGGGGAGATTGGGAATGAGAGCGATCGTGGGGGGACGAGAACCTGTTAACGTCAGGCGCTCGCGGGACCTTCTTTCCTACTGCAGGGACCGGCTGAACAAACAAGCCCAGCGCAAGATGATAGCCCACTAAAAACCGGGCCGGCTACAGTGGTTCCAGGTGACTTGTTTTAGAGGCGTAGTGGGGAAGATCGCTAAAGAGCTGTACCCAATATCAGGGCATCATCACAAGATATACCGAGTTGGGGCGTTTCGCTTGATTACCTATGATGCGATAAATTTGTTGGGCCTAGGTTTTGCTCGAGCATCACAAGATCAATCAAGCTCAACGTTCAAACTTCAACGTCGAAACTAGAGTCGTAAGAACTGTACCTGAAGCTTCTGGGCACTAGCACGTGTCAAAACTGGGGATGATGATGCACCGACATCACATGCAAAGAAGGATACTCATCGTCACAATTGTTAAGCGGGTCGCCCGAGTCATGAGCAATCCACTAACAAGATCAACTCAAGCACATGCCACAGAGGAAAGATTATATCCTTTTCCTGATGCGTATGAATGTCATTTTTCCATCCAATGGAATTGTTTGATAACGTCAGATGCGATTGCTCATTGATTGCTCATCTTGAGCTATGCTAATATGTTCCTTTTCAAGTAAGGTTGCATTCATACTCTTTATCCAAACCAGTCGGCATTCGGTTACTCTATCGGACCTGTATTTAGTCTCCGATACTAATCAACATGTGAATTGACATGTGCGATCACTCACTGATAACGGGATCATCCAGATAATGGTTGCAATAGTCGCGACGGGTGAGTCTTGAGATTGGACATCTTGGACCCTGAATCGGTTGAACGGACATGTCTGCACGGACTGAGCTTTACTGAATCTCAAACACTCAAATTAACCCGTCTTGTCGTTTTGGGTAAATTGCGAGCCGGAGATACTGGACCCAGGCCTCGCGTTCGACTTCGTGATAAACGCGAGATGGATGCACCGGTCACAAGCTCATTGGACATGCATTTGGCAGATTCTAACTTTGCCACGATCTTTACGAGCCCAATAATCAACCGCAAGATCCCTGATTGCAGATCTCGTCAAATCAGACTGGCAGACCCTGAAGTCAAGGACCCTCGGCCACGATACCCCAACAAAATTTGAGGATGCGAGGTCACCTGCCACTTTACCCCAGATCGAATGTCAATCACGAATTTGTATGTCCGGCTCCTCTGACACCGCCAAAGCAACTAATAATACTCGGGCAGTTCTTAATGGATCCAGGTCTCCCTCTCCGCACCACGAAATCGCAGCTCACATCAACGGCTCCACGGCTGAAATGACAGAATGCCATTCGGTTGCAGGCTAGGTAATGGTCTGCACTGTCTAGAGGGTGCGTTGAGGAAAAGAGAAAACAAAACAAAGACCAAAAAAACCAAAGCTTTTATCAAAATTTCTGATCCATCTCTCACGTGATTAAAAGCTCAAGCTACCCCACCATATCCGACATTCTACCGTGTCGTCACTGGAATGACCAGGCTAGCCAGGCACCCAAAAGATGCCAGCGAAACAGCTTAACCACGAAACGATTGCGCCTCGGACCATGATGATTGCCTGCGCTTCTCTATAGTCCTTAATTACTATTCAGCCTCTCCTTATTGATTGTTATCTTTGTTACTGCGCATGACCTCTTCATCTTGATCTTGACCGTCGCATCTATCGCGACCTCCTTTCCACTCCGACAAGACATCCAACATGGCATCCGCACTCTTCTTTCTAGATCTCAAGGGCAAGGTGTGTTGTGCGCCGCTTAGTATAACCTCGCTGACAATATAGACCCTTCTTGCCCGGAACTATCGTGGTGACATTCCCATGTCGGCAGTTGAAAAGTTCCCCGTACTCCTTTCAGAAGCTGAGGAAGATTCCTCTGCTGTTCCGCCATGCTTCTCCCATGAAGGCATCAACGTAGGTAGTCTCCATGCTTGAAGGCTCTGCTAACTGAACAGTACCTCTACATCCGCCATAACAACCTCTACCTCCTCGCCCTCACGAAACGAAACACGAATGCCGCCGAAATCCTCCTATTCCTTCACAAGATCGTCGAGGTCTTTACCGAGTACTTTAAAGCCCTGGAAGAAGAATCCATTCGAGACAACTTTGTCATCATCTACGAACTTCTCGACGAAATGATGGACTTTGGTTATCCCCAAACAACAGAATCCAAGATCCTTCAGGAGTACATCACCCAGGAATCTCACAAGCTCGAGATCCAAGCTCGGCCACCAATTGCTGTCACAAACGCTGTGTCGTGGCGATCAGAGGGCATCCGTTACCGCAAGAACGAAGTGTTTCTCGATGTTGTCGAGTCTCTCAACCTTTTGGTGTCTGCAAACGGCAATGTCCTTCGATCAGAGATTCTTGGCGCTATCAAGATGAAGTGTTATCTCAGTGGTATGCCCGAGTTGCGTCTAGGATTGAATGACAAGGTCATGTTTGAGACAACCGGTCGAGCCACCCGTGGTAAAGCTATCGAAATGGAGGACGTCAAGTTTCACCAATGTGTGCGCCTATCACGATTCGAAAACGACCGAACCATCTCCTTTATCCCCCCTGACGGCGAATTCGAGCTCATGTCGTACCGTCTCAACACTCAAGTCAAGCCCCTGATCTGGGTTGAATGTGTCGTCGAATCCCACTCAGGCTCCAGAATCGAATACATGCTCAAGGCTCGAGCCCAGTTCAAGCGTCGCAGTACCGCCAACAATGTCGAAATCGTGGTCCCCGTTCCAGACGACGCCGATAGTCCTCGTTTCCGAACAAACATTGGGTCCGTTCATTACGCCCCCGAGCAAAGTGCCATTGTCTGGAAGATTAAACAATTTGGTGGTGGCAAGGAATTCCTCATGCGTGCTGAGCTGGGCCTGCCAAGCGTGAGAGGAGATGATGAGCAAGGCGGTGGTATGATGGGTGGTTTCGGTGGTAGCATGGGAGGTGTTGGAGGTGTCGGTAAGGGTGCCAAACGACCTATCCAGGTCAAGTTTGAGATCCCTTACTTTACCACAAGTGGTATTCAGGTTCGGTATCTAAAGATTACCGAGCCAAAGGTACGGATCTCGTCAAATATCCGATCAAGGCTAACAATCGCAGTTGCAATATCCTTCGCTGCCTTGGGTTCGATACATTACCCAATCTGGCGATATCGCTGTACGACTTCCTGACGCGGTCTGAGTCGACTACATAATCGAGCGTGACTACACTAGCTCATAGATGGATAACGAACATGGGGCAGACTGCAGAGCAGGGGCTTCATACAGGAATGAATAATAGACTAAATCAATTCAAGCTTAAGCTGTCACATGGTCAATCTCGAACAATAGCCCTCTCCCATTCAAAACTGTGGAGATCTTCTCGAGTTGAGTATTGGTTGTCTGGGTCGAAAAACACCTTGACAATGAATCCCTTTGGATCTTCAGAAGCTGTCGGGGGATCTGTCGTTGTTAGCTATATCAGCAATCGAGTGGACAACTTACGTCCTCTAGGAGCATCAGGACTTGTCCAAGCTCCGTGTCTCCATAATCGGTTGTGTCCAAGAAATACACTATCTATCGAATGGTTGCTCATCACACTGCCTGGGGGTGCATTCAATGCCATGAGCCCCAGAACAATAGGCAGTTCTCCTCCGAGGCCTGTTGAGTGTGGTGCATCACGTCGGGGTGCTTTGTAGGTCAGAGGAAGTAGACCGGGGATCCAAGCAGGAGATCTACCAGCAACGTGTAGCAAAGGACCAGGCCCAGGGCCCATGGTACTGGTGATGGTGCTCACTTGAGAGAGCCCGGGAATTGATGGTGGATGAAATACGCGTACAAGTTCCCAGTTCGATATGGTGACCAGAGGATCATGTTCAGTGACCATAATTGGGAGCAGTGGATTGCAAGCAGCAACCCCGAATGTTTTGTACTCCTCAGCCGGGTAGACTTGTCCATACTGATCCGTGATGCAGTTTCCACGGGCGTCCACTCTCAGTAGTTGTCCTTCGGATGCTGGAAGCGTGGAGGCGTCTCGATACCATCGCCAATCTGCAGCTTCTGACACTTCGCCGTTCTTGTAGCGCATGACTTTGCTTGGAACTTCGCCGCGGTAGCAGTTTGGCGAGCTGGGTGGAATAAGATGAAGATAATCATCACGTCCTGGGTTGTGGATGATGAGTTTGTTGGCGATAAACAGGAAGCCTGGGCTGGGTTGGCTTGAAGAGCTCCCTTTTCGGCTTGAGCTATGCTTTGATGTTTTCTGACTGTGTTAGTTGAGCTCGAAGCTGAGCTTTAAGCGTACCTGTTTCAACATGATCACTAGTTGACTTGATCATTTGTCGATCACTCGAGCAATTGCCATTTTATAACTCATTCATCCGCAGAGCCTCATCTCGGATTTACCACTTGGGCTTTCCTCGGTCACTAAACCGTGAGGAAACCGATTTCCGGTGACTTGAAGCAGTAAAGTGGGAGAATGACGACACCATACATGTCAGCTTCAGCAGTCTGCGAGACATCTTCACATATCCTTAAAGCCTATTCAAGACTGTTGAATTGGGGATTGGAGCCACGCTTCATGGTACTTCTGCTGTATGCAGGGAATATGAAGACCCTAGTTCATACAACATCACCACGGCCCGACCCCTCTTACGCTTCTTCTGCTCGACACCGGTCGACCCATACTCCACGGATAGATGGAAGAGCTCCAATGGCACTCCCACCGGGTAAGTTGTCTTGTTTTGTCAAGAAAGCGGGCCAATGGGTGAGATAAGATCTTGATGTCGATCAGCTGTTGGCGCTAACCCTTGATAATTTGGTGACTTGCGACTTGGCAACGTTGGATTTATGCGATGATGGAGCTGAATTGCATCTGAGGCCAGAGGACGTCGGTGTCTCCGCAAGACATGTGTGTCTTGGTTGTGTGGGAACCTCGACAGGTGACTCGGAGCAACCAATGCTCAAGCCTCTTCTCTGATGGTGTTGAGTTCGGGTTCATTCAAGTCCGAGTATAACTGCCTGATGCTCACTTGCAAGTCTTTGGGGGTGGCGTACACCGTAAGATGGTTGAATGTAACCGAGACAGATCTCGATCAAACAACTCACAGCGAGGTCATCAAGTTGGTGGACTCATGTTTCAACATATCATACCGGTGATGTTTGCGCGACGCGAGTGCGGAGCCGGGTATAGCGAGGCATTTCTTGTATGAGCTGGGCAGACTTCTACTCATTTCTCAGCCGGGTAAGCTCAACGGCTTAGGGCCTGGGTCGATCTAGACCAATTGTGTCAGTATCTCAATGTGGTCGCTGTTAGAAGGAACAAGTCTGAAAATAATATGTGCAAGATAGGAATCATTTAAATAGTAGATAATTGTGATTTGATTGGAATTGTTGCCTTGCGGATGGTTCGCAATCGCCTTCTGCACCTCTTGCATGAGAGGAGAGGAAACAAGATCTATCACATAACCCCCGCTGGATCAACGCTTTGTACGCTTGGCTGGTCCAGATTCGTCGTCCATTGTCATCTCAACGTCTCCAGAAGATGCAGTAATAGCTTCCTGGAGTAGCTTCTTCTCTCCAAGTCTGACGGCAATAGCCATGCGAGTTCGTTGGTTGAGGTCCTGCTTCAGTAGAGCTTCGTCTTCGGAAATGCTTGTCGGGTATCTTGCTACAAGAGCCTCCAATGTCTTGGCCAGTACAGCTTGGTGGATCTCGTCTCTCTTTCGCTTGTCGGGGATAGCATCGGGCTGTGCTTTCTTGATGCCTTTGAGGAATGTCTTGAGTTGTTCTTGGAGATCATCAGGCATGCTTTCGAATCGAGCAGACTCAGCAAAGGTGCCGTCCGAGTTGACCTCGCCTGTTTCTCGCTCCAAAACGAATGTGTCTTCAAATTCTTCGTCCTCCTCGAGAGCGCCACGCTGTTCAGGTTAGAAACGCCTTCAAAGGGTGCACTCGACCTACAATCTGCTCCAAGACTTGACTTGGGATGCCAAAGTGGGAGGTCAAAGCTGATTCAACAATGTCCCAAGGAATCTCGACAACATCGTAACGGGAATGCTTCTCGGTAACGTATCCGTATCTTCTTAGGAGCTCCGAGTTCGGGTGAGGTCCATAGTAGTTGAGAATCTCTTCGCCCGCCTTGATGGGCCTCAAGCTGGTCACGGTGAGACTCTCCTCTTCGTGATTAACGTGAGCCTATTCTGTTAGCTTTGCCAGTCACTCAAGAAATGACCTACGTTGAACTCGGCATCTGCATTCAAAATGTCCGCCATCGGTACCATTCCCATCATCGACTTTCCATCTCGGTCCTCGACCCAACCATCAGCCTCCTCCTCTTCTTCCTCATCGTTCTCAAGGTCGAAAGCATACGCCATGATGGTGCTACCCATTCGGTGGGCAATCTCGACAAGCTCTGCATCAGTCTTGTTCCCAGCGTTGAAAATCTCAGAGTTGCTTCGAATAATGGGGAGCAGTGTCTTTTGGAACATATTCTCAGCATCAGCTTTGCCAATCTTGTGTCGCATATGACTGGCTTGAAGCTGGTCAAGCTCATTGTCGGACCAAAACATGGGCGTATCAAATGACGAAGGAAGAACATCGAAATAGGGCTTCCACTTGGAGTTTTCGCCTTGAAGATACTCGTAAATCATGATGAGGATGAGCGAACTCCATGAATCCAGTCCTGGTGCGTCATCGTCATCGGGCTTGTCGAGATCAAAAACATCCGGAATCTGTTTTGGTAGCTCCGAGGTCTCGACATTGATGATTCCTTTTCTCGGAATGGTAAACAGAGTTGTTTCCGCAGGGATATCCTCGAGAGCGACTGTTTTGTTAGCTTGACTTTACCGGCATATGAGCACCTACTTATACCACGACCAGCATTGCGATCACGAAGATCAACAATTTTAATGGCGTCGGAGAATGTAGCATCTGGCAAAGACTTGAACCAGCGCAAAAAGCTTTCGCTTGTACCGTCAAAATTTGTAGAACCCATTGTTGTAGATGAAAAGAATACAAAAGTTGAAGCTACGGAAGGTCGTGAAAACTTTTCAGACCTCCTACCCTGTATATCAGGCCTTCACCATATTGACACCACTCAATTGAACAATATGCAGTCTTCATTAATAGTTACAACTTTGCAATCGAAATAAAACATAATCATTCCTCATCTCCATCCTGCTTCAGCACAGATGTCCCTGTTATACCCTCCTTTGCCTTCTTAATCTCTCGCTTCTTCGGTCGCAACCATTCTTCCATACCCTCAGGCCAATACACTCTTGCTTGAGGACCTCCCATGCCGAAATCTTCAGCGCTAACAATCTTTTCAGGAACTTCAATGTCATCCTCCATTTCTCTGTTGACGCCATTTTCTTTCTTGCCCTTCTTTACCTTCTTTTTGACGGCTTTTCGTGATTCGTCTGGTCGTTCATGTGGTACAATGTTGTTAAAGGTATCCCAACCTGGCAGCTTAAAAGTTCGCATCAGTTCAAAAACAGCTTGCTCTTTATCCTTGGCCTCTATCATTAGATCCATGTCGGGGGCACATGGTGGGAGAGTCTTGACTCTAGCGGAATGCTTGCGACGGTCTCTTGGTGTGACTGCACTGGAAGTCTGCTCACTGTAATGCATCTTCTGAGTAATTCCCTTTCTGGTCCAGGTAGCCTTGATGCGATCGTAAAGGCCTATAATGTCTTGGGACCCTTCTCTGATCGATGGGTCGAATATGATGTTGTGATGGTGGTAGTCGAGCACGAGAGGAATGTTGAGTTCCTCGCAAACAGGCAACAGGTCGTGAACACTCCAAGCGACATCATCGTTCTCCAACACCAATCGACGCTTGACACTGTCTGAAAGTTTGGCGTAGTTCTCTTTGAATCGGTCAATGGTTCCTTGCTTGTCGCCATAAGTGCCACCCATGTGCAGAATCATGACAGCATCGCGGTCAAGCTGTTCGGGGAGTTTGAGTAGAGTAAGCATCTCATCGTGATAGTCCAGATCGCGCATGGCAGCGGCAACAACTTCTTTGCGCGGAGAACCAATCTGAGTGAATTGTCCAGGATGTGTTGTTACACGATGATTCAGCTCTCCAGCTACTTTGCCAGCTTCTGCCAGCACCTCTGACGCAAATGGCGCTAGCTTATAGCCATGTTCTGGATGACTTGCAAATGGAAACATCTCACTACTCAGTCTCATGAATCTGATACCGTACTTGACATTCCATCGAATCATTTTGACAATATCTCTTGCATTCGCCAAGCCCAACTCTTGTACATATTTGAGTCCTCGTTCGTGGTCTGCGGGTTTGTTCTTGTCTGGCCGGTTCTTGGTAGGGTGTTCTGGTTCATCAGGGTTTGCTAAAGGGTGTCGATGCTCAATAATAGAGGCCATGCGACAGGTCCTCGAGGAAAAGACAGGAGGAGTTGCATTGCGCAAGTATGTATTTAAGCAAGCCTGGAAAGTCAGTAATGTCTGGTGGCCACAATGCCAAACTCACATATCCTAACCTTCCTTTCCATGGTAGAGGAAGAGTTTCACTGTTCACAGGGGGAGGCCTGTTGGCACCCCGGTCCATGCCATCGTCTTCACCTTTGGCATCAGCGACATCGCCAGCAGCGAGTTCGGCATCGTACTCATCCAGTGGTACAGAGTTGGCAACTTTTGACTTTCCCGCCAAGTTTCCTCGAGGAACAACAGTTTCCTTGCTCGGCGAATACATTTTCGGTCGAATATCAGGTTCATCGGCTTCCAACTTGACATGAAGGTCTGAGGACTCAACTGCAAGTCGTTGCTTTCTGACGGCATTCTGCAACTTTCGTTCCATCTCGCTCAGCTCGCGCATAGCTTCTTCGACACCTTCACCTGTATCCCAGACAGCCATTTTTTTCTTTGGTTCAGAAATCTTAATCGGATCTGTGTCTGACTTTGGCCGTTCGGTAGCATCCTTTATTCTTCGACTGCTTCTCCTGGGAGCATCAGGCATCTCAGGTACCGGGGGTGGTGGGTGAGCACCAGTTCTCTTCCGCTTCGATGTCATGGTTGTAGTCGTGCTGTATGAAAGTCGCAGGGGGAGAAGTCTTCCAGAAGAGGTCAAGAAACGAGATGACATGTGTCGAATGATGAGGAACAAATGAATGTCATGAGGCGAAGCACTTATAATCGACAGGTCAAGTACCTGATAAATTCGGCAACGAACATTCTCCAGGATTTAAAGTAATGGTAGTCGGAGGAAGTGGCCCGAAGAGCCAATGACGCAGGTCGCGTCATGCATGGTCTGGGAACGATGTTGCCTCCGGTAGGGCTATTGTTGTCATTATTTCCGGGGCAAACATCTCTGGGTAACACAATGGATCATAATAAAGCCCCCTGCATCACCTGTTGAATTGCTGGCTTGCTGAGCTGTCAATTCACCAAGCGATCCGTGACCAAAATTCTCGATCCAGGCTCTGTGATGGCGATGAAGTCATCTAGATTTGGGGTGGGCGGGATGATCGCCGATCCGTTATAGCGGCGGTACGTACTTTGTCATCAGCTTTTGCTCCGCTGTGACGCTCAAAATATCCAACAACGGAAGACTGCATCAAACCGTAGGAGATACTCCGGAGGAAATGATGAGCACAGCCAATGAATATGATCGGAGGGTCCCGGAGAGATGTGAATGAGCTCCACAAACAACTGAAACATACAGACATATGGCATCGAGATGCTGAAAGTAACTGTTGTGGCTGACGCTGGACTAACCAGGAACCGTATTTTGCTGCAGGCTGCCTGTAAGCATCATCAAGCTGCTTGGCAGTTATGAGACAGCTTCCATGGCTGGATAGCAACCATTGACATTTAGACTAGAGATTAGTGATCAATCAATTGTGGCGGTAATCACCAGAACGGTGTCACGCTCAAAGCTGTCTCGCGACGTGGCATCCCTTTGTAATACGGCACCCTGCATACAGGACAATCATATCGTTCAATCAAGAACCAAGACGAAAGACATTTTGAATGAAAAGAATGCCCGCACGTATTTATTGTCATGATGTCGTCTCTACTTTCGTCGGCCGTCGTTTGTTCACTCGGACCGGGTTCTGTTTGATTCGTTGTCTCGTGAGACGTCACCGTTGAAACCTTTTCGAGAATTGGACGTGGGTCGGCATTGACGGTATGTACTGGTTCCGGAACAAGAGGACCTATGCATATGGGACTGAGAATGTCAGCAAGATCCTAGGAGCGGCCCGTACTGTACAAGCTCCGGCCGGCAAGAAAGCGGAGACAAGTGTCCGATAACTTTGCCGGAAGTGGATGCACTCACCATTCACCGAAGCCGGAGAGTGGAGTCTGAGCTTCAATGTCGGCGGTGGGATCGGGATTCGCTTGTGGAATGACGGTTGAGGTTGTAACGGTACTGAGTTTTCGACGCGCATTGTCCAGTTGATTAGGTTGGGGATTAAAAACCTTCTCCGACGCTCTCCGCACGCTCATCCTGAAGCATGCTCTTTTTCGGTTAGCAGTGGCCAATCCGACAGTGGAAGACGTACAGAGGACCCATGATGATGATGAAGAGAAAAAGCACGAGCAGAATGATCCCAACTGGCTCCATTTCAGCGATATGAACAAAAATGCGGTGTTTTGTGAGGGTTCAGTAGTCAAATTGACAAGCGCGAGAATTGCCTGATAATGGTCGCGGCATGTGACTTTAATTATAGCAATCGAGACTGATTAACGTGCTTGCAGTCGCGGCTACAAGCCCAAGACCTGGTTCTAGAACATCAGAAGTGATTGTTTGGTGCCGGTTCGGAATATCGCAACGGCATGGCTGTGCATCAATAGTTCTGGCCATTGATTGATGAGAATTTTGAGCCCGTGACAATGATTCAGCTTTAGAGCAAATGGCGAGATGTTTATTGTCTTGGCGAGCTTGGCAAGTGTTGCGAGTTGATGTTTGGTTATCAAAAGGCTGAGGCTGTGAAGCCGCTTTCTTAGCTTTGCATCGGTTGAGCGGGCAAGAGCCGACCACAATGAACATGGAGGGCAGCCCAGGGTAGGTAGGCCTCGGGGTGAGGAAAAACAGCGGAACGGCTTACACCAAAAATCGCTGATCTCCCACCAAAGCCCGTCCGCTGTATTTCCTCAACCCCTAGGTAGGGTAACTTCCATTGGGTGGAGGGCTGCTACCACCGCGCGCCATGATGAATCAGGAAGGACGAATAAGAGCCAACATCTCTTTTCTCTTCTCCTACGTAAGTGTTATCTTATAATACCAATAATAACACTTTTTAATCCTGGTCCTTTAAACGCCCAAGACTACAGAGGAAGCGGTCAAAAGTTTTGTCTCGCCCCCCGGCTCGTGACAAGGGACCCTAGTAAAGTAAAAAAAAGCAAAAAAGGCAGCA
>JABSSZ010001147.1:0-23693 GCA_013755755.1 Fusarium sp. NRRL 25184
GCCCAGCTCAGCGAGCACCGGCCTTCCATTTGCACCGCCCGGCCCTCCGACGACTCTGGGCTTCCGCTGTGACTTGGACTCACTTCTCTCCCCTCCCCTCAACGTCCCTGGCTCGAGGTGGCCCAGTCAAGCCCAGCACAGGCCAGCATAGCACAGCACAGCACAGCACCGGGGTTTCCTGTTCCTTGAGGCATGTTCGCTTTTAGTCCTGTCACAGGCGATCCAGACCCTTGAAGCCGTGTATCCTGCACAGAAGAAACCCATGCCATGCCATGTCGATGGATGTCATTGTTGTCTGCGGGAGACAGCAGCAGACAAGCGGCAGACACAGAGTTAGCTTGACTACCCCGCAGACTTACCTGCACCCCTCTCCTCGCCTCATCCCCTCGAACGCTTCATTCTCATTTTGGTCGAGTCCTTCGAAGAAATGGCAACGAGTCCCTGAACCGTAACAGAGAGCGAGACAAAAAAAAAGAGGGTACGGGTGATAAGGATAGATGGATCTCTGATGATCTCTCGCTTCCCCACGACGTGGACCTCAACACCAAACGTCTCATCTAGCCTGGGTCTAGCACCAAAATTAGTAGTCCCATCCGAAGCATCAATAGCCAATGGATACACCAGCGATTGCTATCGGGCTGGGTTCGATCAATTGTCGAACCATCACTGACGTATGACGGTGACGATAGCAGCACTGGGGCTTCTTCAAAGACTGACGCGCGCGCGCTCCCCAGATCTTTTCGCATTCATTGAGTCGAATGAGAAGAGAGAAGAATAAAGATTACCAGGCTAATGCACAAAGGATTGATTACCGCAACTTGAACAAGAGGCCGGTTTGGTACTCTGGCACTAAAAGATGAGTCCGCGGGAGAAAAAAAAAAGATCATCCGCCCGTCGTGATGCAGCATCAATTGAAATATCAGTGTACCCTGAGGGAAAATAAAGAATCCCAACGTCTGTCCGTCTAGTCCGTCTACAATTGTTGGTGGAGGTGGACGGAGGACGTTGACAAGACGTGTGGCGTGCCGGACCGCTCACCAGCACCAGCACCAAGTCCATCTGCAGCAAGCACCCCGAGCTCAATGGCAGGATGACCATTCATTGTTTTTCAGGGTTGCCTTTTAGGTTCCGGGTACCCATGCGGACGGTTCGCCCAGATCGACCGGGCGGGCTTGTCTGGAGAAACGGTCCACTGCACCAGCACAAGATCTTACTAGCTACACACCCTTCTTAAGGCTGAGCGAGTTCGAAGATGCGACTCGAGTGGTTCAGATCCAATTTCAGATGGTAGCTCAGTTGCGGAGAAATACCACCGCACCGAAAACATGTCCCCGAGATATCACAGTACACATCTCTGAGATTCTCGGACAATCAAGTTATGGCCGTCACTCTCTGCTTTACGTCCAGCTTTTCCCACTAAACAGAGGTTGAAAAAGATCTCAGCAAGATGACGAGGCCCGCTTTCCAAGCTAACTAAGAGATTGGGCCAATGCCAGGAATAGCTACACAGCTTACCCAGTCGCGTACATCCCAAATCAATTCATGAAACGCGACTGACAAATTAGCCAGCCATTTGATCATCAATCAGGCTTTGACTTGTTCCGCAGTTCGGTGGCATGCGATGGGGAGAGACAAAAAGCAGGAAGAAGAAAGACAACGGTCCCGGGGTTCTAATCATGGTTCCGCCTTGGTTGTGCATTCTTGAAACCCGAATTTCAGTTTCGCTTTTTGTTCAATGAATGCCACCACTCTGCTACAGTAACGAAGTTAGTTGGTCATGACGCTAGCGACGGGCACGAAGCCGGAGGTGGTGGCTCGGCAGGGGAGGGGTGTAAGCAAGGAAACGAAACAAAAGGATTACGGATCGAAGATGAAAACGAATGAAGCACCACAACGAACCTGACTTCACTCAACTCACAATCGGGGGGGTGACTCCCGGCTGTACCATCCATCGTATATCCATCACCTACGGAGTAGCACCTCTTATACCCGCGAACGCAGCACCCCAGGCATGGGATTCGGCGCTTGTTGGGTGGACGCACTGCAACTCGTCTGCTCGGCCCAGGATCTTGGGCCAGGGGTTATATACATACGTGCGTGCCGGAAAATGCTGACCAGAGCAACCTACCCTCCTCCCTGACACCTCAATATGGTTCCCGAGTTCGCGAGAATTATGCTTGATTGCACTTCCTTCTTTTCTCAACAGGAGCGAGAAGCACCCCGAGATTACTGCACCCACCACCCCCCTTTCATCCATACCCCTCAACCAAGCTGGCGAGCATCGCTGGATGCATGTCAATGGGGGAGCCATCCGGTCAATTACTCTGTGGGGCATCTTGGCGTCCCCCGTACAGCGTCGGGCAATGCCAAGATTTAAGGAATGCAATGCGGCATTGTCGTCTGTCTTGAAGTGGATTAATGACGCACCGCCTCATAACTGTGGCGCCATTGGACAACCCAGCCACACCACTTCAAGCTTCTTGGAATCACAACTTCTTCTCACGACAACCTAGGCCCCGCCACGGATTTACCGACCTTGAAATTGAGCTCTTCCTCGCAGTAAAGGCTGTCATCGAAGTGAATCTCGCGATGCAAATTGGCGAAGAGCACGCCTCGGCTCCGCTCAATGAGCTGGCTCATAAGAGTTGAGCGAGCTCATGCGGACTGAGTGCGGTGTTAGCGAGCACAAAGTTATCAACAGCTGTGTTCAAGCCCCGCTGGGATCTTGAGTTTTGGCGTGAGACAGGGATGCGTGGGGAGGACATCCCAGATCCTGTACAACTGCTGGGCTGGGTTGGCTGGCTGGCTTTGGGAGCGAGCTCTGGCACTGTGCCTCGGATCCAGGCGGTCGTCGTCTTTTTCGTTCCCCTGCTTTTGAGATCTTGCCTGTGTGGGTGTGAATCAAGAGAGTGCAGGGTTTGAGCTGTCAAATTAAATTTTGAGAGGTGTGTCATGGCAGAATATTTGTCTCATCAACTCGATTGCAGCGCAGTCTCGTGCATGGCATGCGCACCATGGACAGACAAGCTCAAGTCCATACTTCTTTCTAGAAGCAAACTCCAGGTGCTGGCGCCTGTAAGTCTAGCGCCAGAATGTGGAGAAGATGCTGGTGCACCCCCTGACACCCCTGCTCAATGACATGGGCGTGAGTATTGGGGTTTGTCGACTGTGATTATGTCGATCCCATGCTTCTTCCTACAGGTGCCGGCCATGATCATACTCAATAGCCAGGAAGCGCATACAATATTCTTGAACTAATTTATGGAGTTTTCCGTCGACGCGCGACATACTGGGGGTACAATGAAGCGTTATTTTTGCACGCCTTTTTCCTATCTCGCGTGAGATTTGAGTCGAGTCGTCTTTGCGAGCCTCGTTTTGGAAAACGTCACTTTGCACGGGGCACATTATTACCTTCAGGCCCATCATATGGCTCGTAGGTGCCAAATAACGGCTAAATTAAACGGTAAACAAGTGCTTTGGTCGCCTATCTACCGTGATACGAAGACAAAGAAGAGCCTCTTGCTCCCTCATTGTCACTCCTGGGATGAAAGTTTGGCGGTGTGCATGCACCCTGGTAATGTTCTGCTTCGTCATGCCGATCCTTTGGCAGGAGACAAAACGCAGGTACTGTCTCTCTAGGGATAAAAGTCGCCCATACTAGCCATGGACGGTCCATGGCACAGAACATCCGGAATGATTTGCAGCTACAGAATCAGCGCCAGGAAGGGGGGCCTGATACCGGGGGTTCAAGGCCCCCTGGTCATTGTTTGCTCTCCTTGACGAAGTGGTGGCTGCCGGGGAAAGGAAAGTAAATGGCCCGGGTGCAAGTGTGAGCTTCTGAAGATTGAAAGCCGAATTCGATATGGGATACCATTTGAGCCCTCCGAGCAGCCGAGTTAGAGCGTTTCGTCACGATGCAAATGCAGTCGGAGTGCTGCATGTCTAATATCGATTTCGGCCATCCTAACAAAGTGGGTGGTTGATTTGAGTAACAGCTAGCTGATATGGCGCTCACGATAGCTACCGCTTCAATGCCGAGGAGATTTCTGTTTATCAACGTCCAGGCTATGGAACTGAGTCCCTGCCTTTCCTAGCTTCTGCCTTCCAGGAGCATGGTCCAGCCGAATTTGGGTGTTCAAGTTTTGAGGCCCCCCAAGTCATCTTAACCAGGGTTGGCGCTTTGACAATAGCGCCCCCACTATCTGAAGGTAACCAAAGAGTTTCGTTTGGCCTTTCAACTTACACCCAAAACAGCCGATTCAAGGGCATAATGTCCCGGCATGGGGGCATTCTGCCCTCGACGACGGTGAGGCCGTGCAGACCATGTTACGGCATTTGGCTACCTTGCCCTGAGCTGCAAACGATCCCCGGACATAATCAAGACTAACAAGCAACCGGATCGCGGCTGGAAAAACAAGCCTTGGCAATACTCACAGACAGCGCCACATCAAGGAAACCCATGGCCAGTCGTCAACATATTTTAGTTGCCGTATGCCGCACGGGTCAAGCAACATCGCGTCTGACTCTGTCTGCTGTCACGGAAATAGTGTTCCATCTGCCGACAAGATCTTTGATGAATGCAGTTGGCAGTTGGGAATTAGACTCGATGAAGGATTGAAGATCGTTTCATTTAGGTTTCTATGTTTATGATTTGCATATGTGTTTCTAAACTATTGAATCTAAGAAGCAAACACTTTGAAGACAATACGGCCATTCTCGTGGTAGTCCATCTTCAGTGATGGTGATCATGATGTGGTTTGTGACGGTGAGACCACAGCTTGGCAACATACAGGGAGTGCGAACATGGCAGTTGGGCGTTAGTCTACTCCATCGCAGTCATGTGAGTGAGAAGAGAGAATAGAGAGTAACCATAATAAGACTCGTCTCAAGGTGGACATTACATAAACTCGAGTCTTTAGCCGCAACAACTTTCCGAGCGACTCGTACCGAGGCCAGAGTCTAGGGGAATTATTAGTGTTAGTTAGAACCGTCATAGCCAAGACGGGCCCGAGTGCCTACCGATAAACTGGGCCCCGAATCCCTCAAAGCCGGTGGAGGAGTGGGGCCGTGGGCGGTTCGTGAAACGGCCTAAACTCGCACTGTCCTGCATGTGGCTTCCGGGCACATACAGTGGGTCCTGAAGACGTGCGGAAACAGGCACGTACAGGTCGCTCACGAATCTGATCATCATGATTTGCTTATCTTCGGCTGTGGCTTGACTGGAAGACAGCCTGTGCATTAGATCTCAACCGTATTCGCGTTGAAAGGAAGAGTCATCGTACCCATTGATCTTGTTTATTCGGTTCTCGGATTGAACAGATCCTTGTGTGGCCTTTGTCGAAGAGTTTGGCATTGTCGCTTATCAAGTGAGCACAAGCTCAAGTTGGAGTTTAAGTATCTCGGGCGTGCTTGAGAAAATGATGGAAGGCTATGAAATGGTTCATAGAGCCGTGTAAGACAGGTTGAGCGAGGATGCGTAGCTCTCTGAGGAACCGGTGTGCGGTCATGAGTTGCAGTTGAATTGACTATCGAATGGCTACTAAACTCTGGAGTTGAGAAGCGCACATCAGACTTTTATAACGGGAGTGCCCTTGGGCTCGGTTTTGGGGCCAGGGAGCATCTCACTTGGTTGACTTACACATAGCGACGCGCCAACTCAGGTATGGCTCACGTCATGCAGCCTCAGATGCACGGGTGGCTTCTCATCCAGAGTGTGAGGGTGGGTGGTTGAGGCTCCGGGTGTGAGGACCTAGCCAGTCGCTTGTCATCTTTGGGGTAGGTCTGCACGATTGTAATTGTATCCGACACTGGAAAATGGAGGCTAGCATTAAATATAGTACAATTTATTAGGGGCCAAATCCGTATGGTTGTTGTTGTGCAGTTTCAAGGCCTGCATCTGTCCAGTTGCGGAATATTGACCTAATCATTTTGAACACAGGGAGATTTTCTCAGAGCAGTTGATCATTTGCTCAGTTTCACCCGTCTCAGGCTCATAAAGCAGCAGTAGTAGATGACCAAATTTGAAGCCCCCGGTAACGTAACTGAATAAATCGTGGACTGTCTGGACTACTACTCTTTACAATGAGCTGCTAAACAGAAAACGGGGGTGCTTCCTCACCTGCTGCGTGTAGTAAAACAGGCGAGAGCCGAGCTTCTGGGTTCAAGGTTACGTCGACTGCCCTAACTTTGGAGGTATGAACCTGGTATGACAACTATCAGACAGGGATGGCTGGGCCTGAGACTTGGAGTTTGGAGATAGCGGGGGAGCTGGGGAGTTTGTCTGAGGCACATCCCAACCAACAGATAGCTCGTGCGACAACGCAAACTTGGAGAAGACACATGCAAGCGCAGTGTGACTGGACATTCTTTTCCGATTGGGTCTTTCGAAAGGGGAATATGTGCAGGCGATGGGTGTTTAGGCCAGTTGGCCGTTCCACTGAAAGTGTGGTGCTGATCAGTAAGGGGGGGATCAATGACTTCGAGAAGGTCTTGAACCGGTCAAGCGCCACACTCGTGTGTCTGCATTTTCGTACAATTCACGGCTATTACATGGTACCCTAATATTGAAAATGCAAATGCAATATTCAAAATGATGGTGGACTCAGGGTCTGATCCTAGAGGGCCACAGGAACCGGCCACAGGCACGGTCTGACGCCGAGCGACGCCATAGCCAATCCCAGAGCCACACTGTTGTGATCTTGTGAGAGTGTCGCAGGGATCGCCGCACAGAGAAGGCTTCCAGAAGGCGACACGTAACTTAACAGGAAACCTTCTAGAAGGCCGCGAATAAGGACGATCAGCGCTTGCGAGAGTGATGCTTACATGCGGACAAGGGACCCCTACCGAGCTGAATAGTTACTCACCTTCACCTGACCCTCAAGTTTACCACCTCCAGTTCTGAAGTCCTTATGGAGATAACGCAAGAGACCTGTTTACGGCCGCAGTGAGTGCGCACTGATCAGTTCGGCAGCGTCTATGTTGTACGCATGGACATTTGCCCCTCAATGACTCTCTCTACTATCAACATTTGCACTTTGGCTGGGCGATACTCGGCGCTTATCACATTGACGACTTGCAGTGATTCCCAGCCTTGGGTACGCGTACAGTGTCTGTTTATCGTTGCACAGGCTGCTTGTTGCATACGTTGGTCGCTGCTTTATGCTATTAGCCAAGATGTGATGTGATTGATGACGTAGTGAATGAATGTGCGTGCTACATTCTAGAATGTATCAAGGAAGCCTTCCCGCGTGCCACAGCATCCATCCATCCACCACACCAACTTCCTGGCCTCGTTTCTCTGGACTGTAAGAGCCTCCAATCTGCCTTGTCATACTCCAAAGAGCACAGGAAAAGCCCTATGATCGCCAACCAGGAACCAATAACGGAATTGAGATGTGTCAAGCAAATCATGCGCCTGTGACAATATCTCTCCAAGGTTACAATCTTTGGGGTCGTGAAGGCTGCAGCCCGCAGTTTAACTGCATATAGCTACCATATTTCTTTACGTACTAGCACATCGTGATAGTAACTCTGACCTATTGACTTCTATGCAGATAAGAGCTCAACCCCGTGTTTCAGCTAAATGTGCGGTGGTAAGCCACTCGACGCCTCTGCGTGACATCCTTCTTATCTCCAACTCGGAGACTTTGCACCTCAGCCTCCAATCAGTGGCTAACGTGCCGGATGGAGTTGTCCGCGAATATTTGGAAGGCTGGTCTTTGTGTGTGCTACCAGTCAATCTGCACCATTGAGGCTATCATGGCCTGGGAGAGGCCGCCCGGGTTAAGTTGATGTAAAGACACGACTGTGCGTTAGCCACATGCACGCCCTTAAGTTATGACTGCAAATCTTTTAACATTTTTGACAGAACTACACAAGTCGTCGTGATTCCACCAACTGTGCGTTGTTTGTGTCGGAACAACTGACCATACAGTTCTACGAAGTCCAGTGCACAATGCATTCGGGCCACTAATGTTTTTGCCTCAATCCCACCTTGATATACATTAAAAAACGAACCACTAGAACTGTAATTGGCTCATAGCAGAAGCAATTGATGATTGATTGCCTTCAAGTTGAACCACGACGGGTTCATGCGACAGCGCGATCTTGTCTCGTACTCTAGACGAGGGACGTCGGCTGCCTAGATGCCGCACCACGGCTCAATTCAACTATATCCTCATGAACAATATGTTCGCTAGACTCTGTAGCTTGTGTTGAAGTTGGTCAGTCGATAGATCGTCGGAGACGTCGATGGGAAGGCTGATCTGCGACTGGAGAACTGCCACAGACGAAGATATATCGAGGGTGAGTTTTAAAATGAAGGTTAATTGGTGAGAATAGTTTACCTACATTTAGGTCACGCAATTAATTGATTGAGACCAAGACTCGTCGTCAATATACATCTCTCGACTTCTGGGTGAACACTTCCATCCAGCAACAGGGGATGAGCCAATGGGCTCAAAGTCAACCAGCCGATCCAATATGTGACAGAGAAATATCAGATTCAGAAGAAGCGCATTTGTTGGATTGGACCTTGAGTGTACGAGTGACAAAACACCTAAGATAATTCCTAGGGGTTGTGAAACCTCCCTACACTGTGTTTGCCTGGCCTGCTTTGACCAAGCATGATTAGTCCTTTTTGAAGATTCTGAGAAGCTGCCTAAAGCCTAGTAGCCTACGTACAGCATGAATAAAGCATCCACGATGTGAAGAAAGATAGGGGCACTGTACACCGTCGTTCTTAGCCCTTTGAGCCCTATGATGATTGACCTAGACTGAGCTGTAGAACACTATCAGCTGGTAACGCCAACGATAGAGCTACTGCTTTCATCTCTTCTTTCTGGAATACGATATCTTTGGGAGTCAGTGATCCACGAAACTTTACTGATCTTGGTCTTCAGAGTCTGCGTATCAAAAGCATGATACCGATGACAAATGTCATAGTTGTGGCAATGAACTAGTTTCGCATTGCATAATCACGCAGATCTTGGAGTATTCTTAGAATAGCTGTACTTTGGAGTTATCCGGATTTATATAAGCCGTGTATCAGAAACTCCAAGAGTATGGCTAAGATGTTTTAAGGGAATAGTTTGATTATACAAGGCACACGAACTGAGAAACTTCAAACAACACATCAATAGCTATGACTGCAGTATTATAATCATTCAAATTAATCCTCTTGTAAGCTACATCTGCTTGTAGAACTGGTTGGGAAACTGAAACTAGCCCCGATAAGCACTTTCATGAGAATGACTTTCGTTTTGATTGTTGTTTTTCTGTTTTCTTTCCAAGGTTTGTAATTTATGCTATGATTTAAGCCACCTTGAGTTTAGTATACTTAAATAGCTGTTCGAATAAAGAAAAGAGCTATGGCCTTCATCCATTTCAGCTGGTTGTCACAACGGAGCCTACGACATAGATTTTCATGAGGGCTGACAGCTCCACAAACTTTATTTGTGGCTGGAATGTGCTTAGGGAGATTATGCTTTAGCTTACTAGGTCTTTTTCAAGATGTTATGAAGAAATTCGAAGTCCAGTGCTGCGAAACCAGAGTGAACCCTTCAGGTTTCCCCGCTGAAAACCAATCCATGTGCAGATAAATCAAACAAGAATTTCTTTCATCTAGGGATATATTTCAAAGGGAGAAACTGGCATCATATCACCTTTCAATTTGCCTGTAATATTCTTGCAATGCCATGGCCAATTGGAAATTTTGATCCGTACGTCAACAGTTCATAGGTTCTTTTCAAGGTCATCTATACCATTGGGCAACTATTCTGTCAATGGCTATAACTCTCAAAAGTTCATTTTTTACACAATACGCAGAAGATACTGTAAAGCAATGAACAATATTTTAATAAAACACACAGGTTTGATAACCTTTGCCTTGTTTCCCATTCGAAGTTTCTATATATAAGTCCCTTAGTTCATACAATATCGCCCGTTATACTCAAACATATACCCGTGTTCTCAAATAATATACGCCTATACTGTTTCAAGCTCTTAGATTAGCTTCTATATTGTTTAACACCATCATAGTGCGTCTGTCGGAAAAATAGAGAGTCTCTGTATGCCTCTCAGATTTGCGGATGATCTGGATGTGCCGTCCGCATATGTCGATCGAAGTTGTCTTTCCGCGAGTACACATGGCCTGACATGGCCTTGCGGCACCCTTCTACCTTGCATTGGTAGCCCTCGCCTTTGCGATGTGTGCGCGTGTGCCTGATCAGGTCTTTCTGAGTAGCAAAAGACTTGTCACACCCTGAGGCAAGACATGAGAAGTACTTCATGTGGTACTTTTGGTGTTTTCTATGAGTTGTTAGTTGTAGGCGTTGAGGTTTGGGACTTGGTTAAACTTACGCGAGGTCAGATGGACGTCGGAATGTCTTGCCGCAATGGCAAAGATTTGGCTCACCACTGCCATCGGCAGAGTTCATCCAGCCGTAGGAGTCATCTTGTAAGTTGGGAGGACTTGAAGTGGCCACTGAGGAAGAAGAAGGTGGTGCGCCACTGTGTTCTTGAGACTGCCACATGTGTTGATGGTCTTCTGATTGCTGAGACTCATTGTAGTCCCCAGGTCTGTAGGAGTGGTTGCAGTTTGAGGCTGATTTGCTGGCATAGTAGCTACCAAAGGCATGGTAACGAGGATCAGATGTCGTTGGCTCGTTGTAGTAGCTTGAGGAGGATGAGCCAGCCCATCCATGGTGGTAGCGGGAGTCGGAGTCAGAGTCAGAGTGGCGAAGCTGATCCGCAGACAGTTGGCTGTGGTTGCGACTGTAAAATGCCATTTCGGAGAATAAGAATTGCTTGTGGATGGTAGTAGTGCTGTGTCGATCTGTTGTTCGGTATCCATAAGCGGGTAGACAAAGGCAATTAAATTCGCCTTCAATCTGTGTATGATCGGGTAGCCAGGTAGCTATGTAGCCCTGGCTAACATAGATTGGGCACGATTAAACATATCGTTCTACAGTCAATCGTCCATCGAGTGTGTAAGCCTTCGCAGGGCTCTGGTTTCTATGGCTGCCAGCATAATGGCCCGGTCTGCAGGGCAGCCGAGTGTAGGTACATACGCAGGGCCAACGCAGAAGTAGCAGCAGCGGCGGCATCAGTAGAAGCATCGGGACCCAGCGGGGCCTAGTGGACGGCCCGCTAGCTGATCTGCTTATGATAAACGAGAGATCCTGTAGGGCAAGAGGCCAACATGAGGCTTTTGAGAGGCCCACGTCAGAAGCTGGGAGGGGCGGGCTAAGCTGCAAGTGATGCCCAACACAATACGACACGTCGACCACGAGAGCCAATTGCAGCGAAACGCTCCAAACCCAACCGTCACTTGCGGCCAATAAATAAAAGGTAAGCCTCGCTTCTTCTGGAACTCGATACAGGAGCCCGCTTGCATCGACACCGAGTTTCAGCTTAGGCAGGATTGGTCTCATGAGCACGATTCACTGGGCATCGACAGTGACAAGTGTGGGTTGGGAGATGCCCTATATGCATCTATCGTAGCCTGGCATCATCATCATAATAGAACAGGTCCACGTGGACTTGTTTTGTTATTCGGTAACATTGGGTGCCAGTTCCCAACGTACAACGGTCATCGCTACCACGCAGCTCTCCATGGATTCGACATGATGAGACCCTTGATATCAGGCATTGCTAAACCACGAGACAATTTACATAGTATGCCCTGACCATGCATTATAGGCTAAAGTGATGTGTTATCCGTCGATCATCTCGGAACGATCCTTAGTGACGTATGTGTCGGCATATGATACTCGGCAATTATGACAACGCGACGTCGAACTGAAGATGAAACCCTTGGAATAACAAACAGTTGACAATGACAGTCTACAGGAATGACACAGGGGTCACCGTCCTGAGACAGACACGACCAAGCCGGTATCTCCTTTTATACCAATCACAAACTCTAAAAGAACTCGAGATGAACAAATTTCAAACGAAATCCATGCAATATAACTTGTCTAGATGATGAAACAGAGTGCTGAGATCAACAATGACTTTATAGATCTAGCCAATTTTGAATGCCGTATATAGGTAGAAAGGGTATGGATTCAGGATACTTGACCTAGACACTTTCATC
The DNA here is from genome assembly GCA_013755755.1 of Fusarium sp. NRRL 25184. Taxonomy (NCBI): domain Eukaryota; kingdom Fungi; phylum Ascomycota; class Sordariomycetes; order Hypocreales; family Nectriaceae; genus Fusarium; species Fusarium sp. NRRL 25184. The sequence goes on from JABSSZ010001147.1 coordinate 12,098, forward strand.
GATTAAAACTCGACTTAATAATTCACATCCAACCGTAGTCGAGACATTCTAAATCTACCATCAGTATGGAAGAGTGGAAGCCGTTAGCGTCAAGCTAACGAGCTATAGCAGAATATTATCTCGGTTCGGAAGTATGCAAGCAAGGGACGTCCCGATGTCAAATTTGTCCCATCCCAGTTTGCTTCTCCATGTCCAGCTAAGGCCCTGGTCTAAGTCTGTTGTCATTATTTCATTCGTAGCTAGAGTTTTCGGGCTATTTGCTGTTGACTCCTCCTACAATCCTATTCCCGTTTACGCGTCCCCTTTGATGACTTGGGAGTTAAATTACCATGATCTTGACCACGCGGAAAGGTTCCACTGGCTCTACCGTGATCAGATGCTTCGGGGCAGTGTAGGCTTGGCCGTGGGTCAAGCTAATAGGCCAACGTCGTATGCACGTTGTCGTCTTGGATTTGAAGGGGGAAATAAAGTAAGTTGCATCACATAATGTACGTTCTGCAATTCTTTGGAATAGAGAGAATAACCATGTCGTACAAAGACCGCCTTGGAGTTGAGCTCACGGTATTAAAAACCGCGTAGATACCCCGCACAGTGATAGTACGGGATGACGTTGCCGTCGCCAAGGATCTTCGGCGTCTTGGGGTCTTGGATTGTCCCTGGAGTGAGCACTGAGCACACTACGTAAGGTACTAGCTTTGGCGGGCAGGGCAGTTGTACAAACCCCACCGGAACGTCCATCTCTTCCATCTTCCATCCCTCTCCTCTCATTCTTTTCAAGGCGAGAGCTTTGCAAAGCTCTAGAACATTTCACCACCGGAACATTGATAGTCGCTAGTTATCGCTGTCGTCATAGACTTCGGCGACGCCAACTACAACATGGCGGCTTTCCTGCGCGGCAAGCAGACGGGCATGCAGAATGACCTATCAGCGAGCATCAGACCTGAACTCTTCATGCCCGACGATCAGGCTCGCTATGGCATCAACTCTCAAATTAGGTATCGCTCCGTCTCGCCCAACATGTATCATGTATGCGTGCCCCAAAATGACCCAGCTGACCATCCATTCTTTGTCACAGCTGCTACGCTTACGACCCAGTCCAATCCCTCCTAGCTATCGGAACTGGTGAAAGCAAGTTTGGCCCCGGTAAAGTCTACATCTTCGGTCAGCGACGTGTACACAAGATCCTCGAGCCTCCCCGACGCACATCCTTCCAGATCGTACAATTCTCCGCCAACCGTCTTGTCACCGTCGATGCGAAGAACGAGTTGGGAATATGGGACCTCGACACCGGCGAGCGCATCGCCGCTCTGGTCGTCGCTGGCCAGGTCGTTTCTTTGGTGACGGATCCTATGCTTGACTGGGCGTTTATCGGATTGTACAATGGAGACATCATGGCCTTTGACCTGGATAGAGGAAGCCTGGCCCGTTCCTTCAGACTTCCCAACTTCTGGAAAGAGAAGAACCCTGGTGCGACCACTCCGAACCTCATAACCATGTCTCTTCACCCCCGAGACGTCGGTAAGCTCCTCTTGGGATACACCCATGGCGCTGTTGTCTACTCGTTCAAACAAGCCAAACCTGTCAACTACTATGAGTATGTTGTTCCAGCAGGCGCTCCGGGAGGCAGCGGTGCAGCTGTTGAGACGGTTCGAAAGCCTCGACTTACACATGCACTCTGGCACCCCTCTGGTACATTCATCCTGACAGCTCATGATGATGGAAGCTTGGTGTTCTGGGATCCAAAAGCCGAGAAGATTGTGATGGCGAGAACCCTGACCGACTTCAACGTCGACCAACCCTCGCCTGAGACTCCTACACCTGCTTTACCTGAGCCCATCACTAAGATCACTTGGTGTTGCAAAGAGAATTGCGACGATAGTGGCCTTCTGATTGCAGGCGGACAACGCCCTGACGCATCGCCCAAGGGCTTGACATTCATTGACCTGGGCCAGACGCCGGTTTACGCGACCTCGACCTGGCAAATATTGGCTAATTACTGCAGGGGGAAACGCCAGAATGTCCTTCCTCTTCCTTCTGGTGCGCAAGCGATTAACTTCCTCCTCATTCCACGATTTTCTCCTCACTTTGCCGGCGCTCAAGACCCGATCGCCGTTATGGTTCTCCTCTCGTCTGGTGAACTCATCACGCTGAGTTTCCCCTCTGGCTATCCGATCAGTCCAACCAACCAGCTCCATCCCTCTGTTTCTTTTGTTCATCCATTTGTGACAAAAGTCAATGTGTCACCTCTCGAACGTCCCCGGTGGCTCTCCATGTTCGAGAAGCGCAACCAAGGCGAGCCGCTGCTTAAAGGAGGAGCCGAGGCGTCGCGACCTCGGAAAAGATTTGAAGAGAGAACCATAATCCAAGCTGCTCATGCCGATAGTACAATCAGGATCTGGGACTCTGGCCATGCTGATGAAATTGAAAATGGAACCCAGCTTCAAGTCGATGTTGCTCGAGCACTGGACCGATACGATGATGTAGATATTACCTGTATGAACATGGCGACTAGCACCGGAGAATTCGTCGTAGGAACACGCACGGGAGAGGCCATCATTTATCGATGGGGTCAGAATCGCTTTTTCGGCAAAGATAAAGCTCTCCAGCTTGACCCCAATCCCAAAGGCCTCACGGACATTAGCTCGAGAGCAGAGCCGGGTCTGAAAGAGGGCCTGCAGCCTCTCGTTCTATACGAGATGATGATGGGCCCTATCACAGCTATACAGGTGTCCAATGTTGGATTCGTAGCTGTAGGCTCAGAACTAGGGTTCCTTACGCTGATTGATCTTCGCGGACCTACTGTCTTCTTCCAGGCACCCATGACAGATTTCGCCAAGCCAGACAAGCGATCTTCATTCTTGAAGAGTCACAGTTCTTCGTCGGGCCCCCAGAAAGAGTGGCCCGTTGTGATTGAGTTTGGTGTCATGACTTTGGACGAGGACAAATACTCGAGCATTTGCTGTTTTGTGGGAACAAACCTAGGCAAAGTCATCACCTTTAAACTTCTGCCTGGCCAAGACGGCACATACTCCGCGTCACTCGCAGGCGTTGTATCGTTCGATGGGAAGATCGTTTCACTCAACCCCATCGAAGCTGATACGGGCAAGCCTGCCCATGCTACTGGACCGATCGTGGCAGGCCTCAGAGAAGGACGCCAGGTCAATGGCGTACTTGTTGCTGGTAAGTGGCGCATGGCTTTGACTCAAATTGGCCAAACTAACAAGCACGATAGTCACGCAAACAGAAATTCGAATCTTCAAGCCTGCCAACTCTAAAGGCGCGTCAAAAGAGTTTGATAGCATCCTCTGTGATTCTGCATGTGTAGCAGAGCTCGAGTTACAGGGATTCGCCGTTGTTGGTGTGTTTGGTGACCGAACTGCTCGTGCATTCTCAATTCCTGGTCTCAGAGACATCGGAAAGGCCGATCTTCCCATGATAGATGTGACGAGGAGTACAAACTCAGTTGTCACTCAAACTGGTGACATCTTTGCTTGGACAGGACCAAGTGAGCTTGCTGTCATCCACGTCTGGGGAACGGGCAAAGGACCTCAACAATCTCCAGACACGCTGATAAACCCCAAGCTCGAGTGCCCACCTCGGCCGACTATTTCAAACATGCAGTGGATCTCGGGCAGCCAATACATCTCCCCTACCGATCTTGATTTGCTAGTTGGAGGCCCAGATAGGCCTCCGAGCAAGCGAATGATGGACGCAGCGGCAGCAGAGCAACGGGCTGCTCGGGCTGGAGAGCCAGCCGCCGCATCGGCATCGGGCAGCCAGGAAGGTTGGGGAGACTACCTGACGAGACAATTGAACGAAAGAACCGAGAAGTTGAACATTATGGGTGACAATATGGAGAACCTGCAGAACAACAGCGCTGGATGGGCAGATGATGTAAACAAGTTCCTCAATAAGCAAAAGAGGAACGTCGTGATGGGTGGCCTTAAGAGCAAGTTCTTTTAATGTGGAATCAAAGATATCCGAGAGTTATGATGGCGGACAGGCAACCAGGTTAGTTACTTTTATATGAGGCACCAAGGGAGAGTCCTGATCAATTTACGAATGCAAATGGGCATTTGCTCCAATATGTCGACGGAGAGTCACGCTTTAGGCCACGAGTCATAATTAAGGAGTAAAAGGAGTGTAGGGAGTTTTTCTTATTGAGTTACTACTACTACATAGATCATCTCGTAACTGAAATCCCGGAGTCACTTGAGGGCGCATCTTGAATCGCAGTATCCTTACTAACCACTTCCTTGAAAAGGATAAGGAGGAATCTGGGGTGGCTGGTCGGCCACGCGATTAGAGCCATCTTGTTCAGCACGGATTTCCGCCACCATTCTCTCTGTTCGAGCAGTGAAGGACTGGTCATTGGAGCCATAGTAACCATCACTTGGGGGTGCACTCTCGGAGAAGCCTTCATATTCGCTTGAAGCCGTGGAACTTACCGGCGAGACTGGTTCTACATGTCTGAGCGGTGAGTTGCCAGGCTTCTGCCAATTTGTCGGAGGCACTATCTGAACATGTTTCGTTGACTCCTTAGTTGATGAACTGGGACGAGTAGAGTTATGGTGATTATTAGCGAGTTTGACATAATTCCTTCGCCACCGCTCCACGGTATTAGACAGATGAAGAATCTGTTTCTCATATTTCTCAGCCCTTAGCTGCAATTCAAGTGCTTGGGTCTGCGCAGTCTGAACTATGGCTTGGTATTTCGAAGCCTTACGTTGGGCGGCCTGGAGTTCCTTGATCTTTCTCTTTTGCTGGCCTGCTAATAAACACAGCGAAATAGAGATTGCCGTTATTAGAGCCAAGGTAACAGCTAAGAGGATGGCAGCTAGATATGAACCTTTCGGATCACCGTAAACAAAGTCGGACAAGCAAGATTTGAGCTCAATATACTCAACGACCGGAATAGGAGCCATCTTCAAGGGCTACGCGAAATGCTACAGGCTGAAAAGTGTCAGTAATCTGATATGAAGAGGTTACTTACCTTAGAGAATGAGAGAGCCTGCAAGTGGTAGCGTTTTAATGTTACTGAAGGCAGTATGCTGGCTTTTAGAGTTTGTGTTGGTAAGACGACAAGATATTCGAGGAAGTTACCTCGATTATAATATAGTAGTGGGAAAGGCCCTATTCATCTTCATGACTGAACATTGATATTAATCAGAGGCAAAAGAATATAAGAACTATTGGCTTGCGTGATCGAACAATAGCTTTGTTTGTCGAGGTCAAGGGGAGATCCAAGGGCTGTGAACATTCTCACATCATGTTCTTGAAATCGATGACAAGCTGTAGGAACATAGACTAAAGTCGGTCATTGGGGGTTGTGAGTTCATAATGAACATAAGTATTGTTGGCAGGACAACCGGATGCATCAGCATCAAGACCTTGAGCTTCTTTGAATTTCGTGAACTGTACATCCGTTAATATTGACAAATAATAGAACAAATCTGAGTAATGCTTTCAGAATAACATTTTAAGACAAATCGACTTTAGCTGTATTAGGAGATGTTAAGCGTCCTCAGGGAGCAAGAAAACTCTGGCATTGAATCCAGGTACTAAAACAACTAGTCTAAAGGTCTGCTAAGATATACTAAACTCACCTAAATCTTTCATCTACTTACCATAGATGTCTCAAGTTTCTTTGACCTCCCCTGAGGCATCTGTCGTCATATCGACACAATTGTACTCGAGGAAAAGTGATCCAGGTTGGCACACACAACCTATAAAGTATAGAGAGAGATAGTATATTCAACCATGAAGGTACTGCATGTAAATCGTAGTTATGTTGGTTGAAAATACCCGGTAGCTTGAAATGGCAGCACATAATCTAGTACACGTATTCAAAGTTCGGGTTTTCCTTATCCGTCATATCCATGAACGCAGTGGTGTTGGCAGCAAAATCATGACCCGCTGCTCGTAAAGCTTCACGATGCTGCTCTTTCCGTTTGTTCTCCCACTTGAAGGCATATCTGAAGACGAAAAAGAGGGCGAACTCGATGCAGTTGGCGACAAGAAGTGATCCGATACCAAGGTGGTAGGAGGGTGCCTGTTCGGGGCGATAGAAAAAGGGGCTGGCAATGTTGCCAACACAGGCACCAAACCAAATCATACCAGAAACAATCATCTTTTTGGACTGGCCTCCAGTGTTTGAAGTGATGAGAGAAAGACATATGACAAATGATGCCTGATACGAGCCAGTGAGGTAGCTTCACAAAGTTAGAGGACAGCAAGATGAGGAAGATGTGATACACTCACAAGCAGATCAAACGGCCAACGTAAGCATCTTCTGGCGCCAGAAGAAAGCCGAGCGCTCCGGCTATAGTTGGAATCATAAACATGGCGCTGACCAGAGTTCGGCTATTGGGAGGCATGTACTTATTTGCCAGAGCACCAAGTCCAATCCAGATGACCACGAGGGCGCCCTGAGGAATGCCCAGCAGGGCTGTGTGTAGCGTATCAAACCCAAGCCCCTGGATGACCAGCGTTGAAAAGTTTGAAATTCCGCCGTTGGGGACATTAGAAACGAAGCCAAGCAAGGTGAATAGCCATGTTTTGTAGTCGAGGTAGGCTTCTTTGATTTGACCCCAGTTGATTCTTCGCTGTTCGATGCCAGTTTGGTTGCGTCGCATTCGAGCTATCATGATTAGCTTCTCATCGTGAGAGAAACCTCGAATGGTGCGAGGAGAATTGGGTAGTAGCAGAACGAGAGCTATGGCCCAGGCAGAACAAAAAGCGCCCACTACAAGGAACTCATAACGCCACGACTGAAGCACTCCTTTGATATTACCAATGGCATAGCCTGTTGGGGAGATGTTAGCTATATCTTAGGAGAAAGTAGGGTCGAAGAACCAACCAATCAAACCTCCGCCAGCAACGCCTATACCGTTGAAAGCATACCAAGCTGATATACGACTTGGTTGCTCGTCACGCGTGAAGTACATGGAAGTAATGAGCATGAAAGCTGGGTCTGCGATGGCTTCAAATGCACCGGAAAGTATTCTGAGAGCCAGAAGACCAGCAAAGCTTTTTGCAGCGGCCTGCGTCATAAGGAGAGCACCCCACATGAAAATGTTGAAGGCCAAGTAGTAACCAGGAGGGCTGCGTTGCATCAGGAGGTTCGAGGGAATAGCCCAGATCAGCCAACCAAAGTAGAAGCTGCTTGAGAGCCAAGAGTACTCGTCACCTCTAAGTCTGAGATCATCCTTGAGACCAAAGATGGCAGCATAGGAACTAGGCATGGTTGGTTAGATATCTTAGTCCTTCAAGTGCTGTGTAGACTAGGTCAAACATACAGTGTTGTTTTGTCAACATAGTAGAAAAAGTAGCAAACTCCTAGAACAGGTATTAAGAGTCGGTCTAGTTTCCTTCTGACTTTCTTCTCCAGTATTGGGTCGATTGAATCGTCGGTTGGATATTGTGCAAGAGCTTCGGCGTATATTCCGTCCCCTTGTGGTTTGTCGACATTACCAACTTGTATACTGTCGATCCTGCTGATTCTATCGTCTGGCTGTCCCATCTCTTGAGCCTGAGCCTGTTCGAGCTCACTTTTTGTGGCGTTGGCATCGGCCATTTTGATCGTAGAGAGTGTTTGACTTGCACGAACTGCAGAAGGGGGGAAAGGCGATATCGGCTTTTATAACCCGAAGCTGTCGGCCGACAAAGATCTGAGCCGTTGCTCTTAAGATGGGGCGCCCTGCAGGAGTAGATCAATGGAGCAAAGCACCTTGAATCCACGCGCAAGATCGATTCAAGCACGAAGCACCGGATAACCTACGTGCTGGGTGAGACCTAATATATGTATGTGTAGTGATTTTGATGGGGTACTAGGCATTGTAATAGTTGTCGATCTTATTCTAAACCGATATTCCTGCCAGGCAATGTGATCGTGGTGACAATCTTGAACATACCGGCGTGGGAATAAGACCGACCACGGACCTAAATTCCGATTTTTCGGCACTTAATCAGACTCCCGATGCTTTTAGTTCGGCGAATGGCTCTAACGTTTCCAGTTTTGAGTCAATACCTTTCCAATAATAACGGCTTTTCATTGATGGATTAACTAGATCCAATAATCCTCCAATAAAATATGCCTCTCAGAATAACATTAAATCCACGATCTGGGGGATTGTCGGTAGATGAGGAGACACTGTGGAGAAGTTTGGGGTAAGCTCAACACCAGGATGACAAACATGCAATCCGTGATGTGACTGGAGCGAGCATGGGATTAGGGGTTGACTAGGGGTTGGGGGGAGGCAGAAAAACTCAGACTAGACTCCTCAGTGACAAAAAGGCTTAGGGTAGTCAATGATGAACTTGGCTTGCTCTTTGACGAGTTAATTTTCTTACCAAGATATGCGGTCTTGAGTCTTCTGACCCCCAAGAAGGGGGGGCTCTGTTTTAGCGTCAGTACCTCTGAGTGAGTTTATCATAATGATATTCAAGCATAACCTTAGGGCTATATTGTAAGCATATTATACAATAAATATTCACTGTCGTATATGTGCGAAACTTCAATCTAATCGCAGAATATATACACAGAGATCGAGTCTTGCTCATTCGTAAATGAGTCAGACACTTTTCACCTTGAACAGATGATGAGGGGACCAAGGTCGAAACATCTCAATAGAGCATCGGCATTTATGTGATGAGACTATCTTGTCAAAATACAATATATTATTCGAGGGATTGGTACGACAGTATAGCCACTGAAACACAACTGCAGCATTGAGAGGATTATAGGGGGAAATAAGAAGAAGCAAATTCAACAGAGATGGTGAAAGAAAGGGCTCTTGCTGTGTTATTGTAACAGTTTGAAACGAGGGTTTCTGGTATGACGGCAACAAGTCCATTTACAGAAATGATTGACCAATCTTTTATGAGGTCATCTTTCGTAGATCGCTGAAAATACCCAGCTATCATTGAGTCAACGCCTGCATCATGTCGATGGCATAACAGCTATTGCAGTGATCGTCTATGAATTCAGGGCTCTTCGAACTGCGCTCCTATGCCGTAAGTATCAAGCTGAGTGTCCACGGTGTAAGCTTGTGGTGACTGACGTCGATGCGTCTGGGCTGCAGGCTCAACAAGACCGTGGGACTGAAGTAAGAGAACGAGGGCTCGGTGACGAATATATGCAACGCAGGAAGTGATACAAAGGAGCCACAGTGCTTCGATTTGTCGAAAGGTAAGGTTCGAGGAAGCATCAATAGGCGTGGTCGACCATGCTGAAAAAGGGTCGTCCCTGGATGGTTGTCGGAGATAGGCATACAACTGGACTGAAGGTTGTCTCTCCAGGGACCAGATCAAATCGTCCTGCGATCGGATCGAGTAATGTTCTTCGTAGCTAACACATCTGAATAAATTCCTCGTCAGTGGAGGAACTTCATTCCAACATCATAGCCTGTGGGGGACTAAGGGTTTGCCAATAGAGAGTATAGGAGCAAGATCTTACTCTGATTGTATAATATCTTCCATTATGAGACGTATTCAGAGCTTCGTGTTCCGGTCAAAAAACCGAGGAATGCTGTGTCGTAAAGCTCAGAAAACTGGCGTGCTGACAGCTCGCCCGGGATCGTTGTTGAATCTTGTTGAGTAGAGATAGCAACAAGATGCAGGGAAAATTATCCCATTTTATACAACGTTAAAGGGATGACGGAGCTTCCTCTACATCCCGGCATCATAATCTCCATCTAGTTAACAGGAAGCCACGGGACGGGGCGAGGCGAGTCGGTCGACACTCGCGTGTACGCATCGGTAAGGGGGGGCAATATGGTGCTGCTGAAGAAAGGGTAAACTGGCTGCACTAGTCTAATAGACTAACGTGCACCTAAGCAGACTGAAACATGGTGTTGTCGTCTTGGATGATCAAGGGAGATTCGCGTGTCTCGGAGGTAATAGCTCGCGGGAGATGAAGATGACGAGGGATGGAGTCGACAAAAAATGGGAAGAAGAAAGCAAGTGAGACAAGAGAGAAGATGGCGGAGGGAACAACTAGATAATGACTGAAATTTGAGTTTCATTCCATGCTGACTTGGGCAAGCAAGGTACCTCAGGACTAAATGGGGAAGAGTGCCTTGAGTAAGTGACGCCTTTCTTGGCTGATCGGATCGGTTGGAAGGGGTTCGCCATCTCAGACTCACCGCTAAGGCGAGGGTGCTTCGAGGGAATCTGTCAATAGATATTCATTGGTGAACGGCCATTATTAAATCCTGCATGACGACCAAAACTGATAAGAGAGGTAAGGTCAAGGCTTCACGCACAAGATGATGGTGTTGGACCAAGCTTCCGTGCCATGAATCCGCACGCATCTGTAAAAATAGGGGGGTGTTTTAGGCAGAACAGGATCATACACACCCACTGAGAAAGAAATTCACAACCAACAGCATACAACTGAATCCCCAGCCGACCTCCTGGAGACCTGCAGAAATTTTCAGCAAACCATCCTAATTAAATTGAGTGTTTCTTGGCCGATAGGTACGAGTTTGTCTTTCAGAAATTTCAGAATCAATGATTTCATACGAACTAATCGCTCGAGATCGCAAACCTCAAGTTCACGACGTGTGAACTCAAAATCATATCATCTACCTTTTATATATTCACATCCCGCACGCATCCTGATTAACCGGGTCGACGGGAGTTTAAGTTGAGACCAAGTCTCAGCTCACCCCATACCTCTCCGTTTTCAACTGAAACACTTGAGAGGACATCATTTTGGGCCCAAAGAAATGTCCACATCCGGCTATGTCGACATAAACTTCCGGGAAACTTGGCTTCGGGCCATCGAAGCTCTAATAAGCGATGGATGGTTCAAGTTGTCATTAGGATTCGGGGAGACTAAATGGAAATGCCGGATCCATCAAGTGCTAGCGTCGTTCCCTCACCAGTCGATATCGTATTTCCATTGACGCCTTGCGTATACTCTGCTACGCAGTAGCGTATCGGTAAGATGCCGCAATGTAAGGTCGGCGTTTACAGGTATCAAAGTTGGGTCAAGTTTGGGTCAAGCAGGTAAAGCCTCACCCATTATGAGACCCAACCCCTCAAATTATGGCCAACAGCGAGCATTTCCTTGATATAGGTCAATACAATGCTCTCAAGGCTGACCGAATGCTGAAACTGCTCTTTTTATAGTTTGTTCTATTCTTAGTGCTATTTTGCCTAAAGCATCGCAGCGATCATTCTCATAACGACTTTTCTCCATGTCTTCGGTTAGCCATAATATCCTTTGTGGGTTAGATTGCGTTTCTTGTAATATGTGACAAGTGTTTATGTGACATTGTAATTCTCCCTGCCTTTATGGAAATCAAATGGTCTGAGCCTTGCATAACGCCTTGTGTAACCTGAGGTCTGTTCACCAAATTACAACAAGGGAGGCGTTATCACAAAGCAAGGATGACTTCTGTCAACTACCAATAGCGATTAATCTCACCTCAGGGCGTGAGTCTTGAATAATTCCTGTTGTTGTCGTTGATTATCATGTAGTCCCCGGGGCGCAAGAAGACTTCTGATATTAAATTAAGATACTAAATATATCAAATCTAAGATCCTCTAAATATATAATAAATTATCTTAAATTTACCTAAGGCTTTTT